>PVLD010032455.1:0-14619 GCA_004027595.1 Dinomys branickii
CACCCATCCATCCACCCACCCACCCATCCACCCATCCACCCACCCACCAACCGATCCACCCATCCATCCTTCCTTCCATACATCCACCCACTCATCCATTTTCCTTCCTTCCTTCCTTCCTTCCTTCCTTCCTTCCTTCCTTCCTTCCAGCCATCTGTCCATCTTTTCATCCATCTACTCACGCATCTGTCTTTCCTTCCATCCATCCATTTTTGCATGTGCGTGATACTGAGAACTTAAGCCCAGGCTCTTTGAACTGAGCTATATCTCCAGTCCTTTTATATTCTGCGTGGGTCTTGTTACGTTGCACAGATTCAAGCTTGTGTTCTTGTCTCAGCCTCCCAGAATGCCAGGATCGCAGATGTATGCTACCAAGCCCAACTACTCTTTTATTAATTCCTCTTAGAAAACCAGGAATATTTGTTTTGAAACAAGATAAGATGCAGTGCGCTTGTTGGAAAGCTACCACTTAGAAATACTTCTCATCTACAAAGCAGAAAGAGCATGTGAAGATGGACATTTCACACTGCCACTCAAAAAGACAATTGCACTCCCTTCTTGGGTTGGAAAAACTAAAACTGAGCAAAAAGTTTGCAGGTGTTTGAACATGACTAAGCCTTTATTTCATTTTCTTATGGTGTTAGAGATTGAACCCAGGCCTTCATATTCTACCTCTGAGCTAGCTATTTACTTTCCTGCCCTGCCTAACCTTTTAAATCAGTAAAATATTAAGAATTCTGATTCCAGAAGTAATACTCATAAAAAATTCACACAGAATCAAATGGGAGAACTAGAAAGTGTAGCTGCTGTGAATGCCCTGTGGGACTGGTCCCCCTACCCCATCCCCCAAGAGAAGACACGTTTGGCTGCTTCTTTTCCAGTCTTTTGTTCTGTACAGATACAAAACACACCCCGATCTGGCCTACAGAACAGTGTTTTGCCACTTGCATTTTATAGTTAGTGTATCTTTGATATCTTTCAAAGTCAGGATGTATTGATTAGATGGCAGCCTCTCATTACATGATCTTTCAAAAAAGACAAAGTCTCCAGGTATGGTGGCACTCACCTGTAATCCCAGCACTCAGGAGGCTAAGGCAAGAGGATTGCTGCAAGTTCAAGGCCAACCGGGGCTACAAAGTGAGTTCAAGGCCAGCCTGAACTATGTAGCAGAACCCTGTCTTGAAAAGACAAGAAAAAAAAAAAATCACTGCAGATATCCACACAATTATAATTCTAAAAGAAAAAGGATGATCCTAAAACACAAGTACTTACAAATAATCTCTGTCTTTCCACCGGTGTGGACTAGTTCACTTCCTTTTCAGACAAAATAAACTGCACACTTGTAGCGGCTGCTCTCATGTTTATACAGAATGCTCCATTTGTTAAGGCTACATCCCAAAGGAAAAATTCAGATGACTAATTCACTTATACTCAGGAACTAAGTCAGAGCTCTACAAATATATGATCAGTTAATAGGATGGTTTCAGTCTGTTTCAACTGCATAACAATAAAAATTCACCCCTTAAGAATAGGCACCAAAGTCTGGGGGAGGTGAGATGGGCTAGAAAAAAGAAAGATGGGCATAAAGGAGATGAGGAAAGTCAAAATTTTAAAAATGGATTTTTAGAGTCATCCTGTTGTTACGGAGTAGTCTCCTCCTAAAAGTGGCTCTCCAAATACAGGTTGTGGGTCACTTTCCTCTCCTTGTGGAGTTGGATTCCAGATTCTTCTCCTCTCAAACAAAGAACTGAATGAAATGAGCCCCCAAAAGGTGAAAAAGTTTATTTGAAAAAAGTAAAAGTGAAGAGTGAGGGAGAAACTGACTCTGCAGAGCAAGGTTGAGCTGAAAAGAAGAGAAAAGGTACACCCCAGGGGACACAGGGTGGGCTGCCATGAGGAAAGTTGTCACAGTGAGCTCTTCAAGGTGCCTATGTCCTTTTATGCTGTCCAAATCTCAAGGGAACCTCTGAGAACTTCTACATCCAGGTTCTGAGAGGCAGTGCTGGGATACCAGGCAGGCACTTGTGCCAGTGAGCTATATCCCCGGCCCCAAAGTGCTGGGATCCCATTCCACAGGCTGACACAAAGTCTGGGCCATCCTATTGAAAACCTGCTCCAGTTCTTGCCAGAAGTCCACATGCAGGGCTTTGGGAACTGTTCTGTGCCTGTGCTCTAGGATTTTATAATTAACAAGTCATGCCTCCTTCCACAGCCAGCTTTGCCATGCCCTAATCTCCTCTCATTGTGAATTGATAGAATGTAAGAGATTATTTCAAATTTTTGTATTTGTTTAAAAGTGTTTTATGGCCTAAAATATGCTCTATTTTAGAGAAAGTTTTGTGGGCTGCTGAAAAGAATATGTAATCTGCTGTTGTTGGGTGGAATACTCTGTAGATATCTGCAAGTCCATTTGCTCAATGGTACAGTCCCACTCTCACATTTCTTGGATTTTCTTGGTTGTCTTGTCTGCTACTATGTGCTGGAGTCTCCCTTCCAGAGAAGGTTTCTAGATTCTTTCTGTCATGGACAAAGATCTGGTCAAGACAAGTGCAGAAGATAGAAGGATTTTACATGTATTAGAGGTAGGAAAAGAAATGTGCTCTTCAGGGTGAGTTCAGGCCAAGTAAAAGCAGGAAAAGACTGCACTGTAGTAGGGGAGTGAGCACTGTCAAAGAGCAGAACACAGCATCCCAGAGCACCCAGAGCACAGGCCCAGGCTCTGGGTCCCCCACTCCTCAGGCTGGCATTGGCCCGAGGCCACCCGTCAGACACTGCTTGGGTATTTGCATAAAGAGCCAAAGACCACATTCTCTAGTTGGCTCCATGGACCAGGCCCTGTGCTGCCTCTGTGCCCTGGGACTTTGTAATTGACAGATCATGCTTCTTCCTCAGCCAGTCTGCCATGCCCTAGTCTCCTGCCCTGGGTCTCTTCATGAAAGCAGGTGTTAAAGTCCCCACTGTGACCGTATTAGTGTCTTTGTCCTTTTATGCCAAGAGGGGTGTGCTTTATGAATTTGCATTTAATTTGGTGAATATGTGCTTAGGATTGTTGAATATATGCTCACTTCCTACTGAATTCTTCCCTTCATCCGTGTGTTGTGATCGTTTTCTTCTCTAATCAGTTTTGTCTTGGAGTTTGCTTTGTCTGAAACAGGACAGCTACTCTTGTGTGCTCTTAGACTCTGATTTTATGAAACTGGTCTCCATCCTTTCGTTTCTCTGTGGATGAATCATGTCTCTTGCATGTAACTCAGAGATAGAGTTCTCTTTTTGATCCAGTCTGCCAACGTATGTCTTTTGATTGGAGAATTGAAACCATTTACTTCGGATGTTATTTTTGACCAGTGTTCACTGACTCTGGTCATTGTATTATTTTTTCAGTGCTGATTCCTTTCTATTTTCCTTTTGTTTGGCTACTCTCCCAGTCAGATGTATTTTTTCTTAGATTCTCTTTGTTGTATAATGTTTTTATTTCTCTATCAATTTTGAAGGTTAATTTCTCAGGGCACAGGAGTCTGAGTTGGCAGTTGTTCACCTTTAGAGATGGAAAACTTTAAGCTCCACTGGCTTTTGAGGTTTGTGTTGAGGAGTCTACTTTATTCTGATAGGCTTGCCTTTGTAAGTTCCTTAGTGGTTTTCTTAAGAGCCTCTGGTACTCTCTTTTTTTTTTTTTCCCAGTACCAGGGATCCAACTCAGGACCTTGTGCTTGCCAAGCAGGCACTTATCCCACCAAGCTATACCCCCAGCCCCCAGTGTTCTCTCTGTTCTGAATTTCGGGGATTTGTCATAGAAAGCACCTTTTCTAGTTCTATTTATCTCGGTATCCATTTCAGTCTCTTGGTTCAGAAATTTTCTGCTGTGGTTTTTGGTAATATTTTATTTTATCTATTTATTTTGTCTTTTTGAGACAGGGTCTCACTGTGCAGTGCAGGCTGTCTGTCCGTGAGCTCACTTCGTAGCCCAGGCTGGTCTTGAACTTGCAATGATCCTCCTGCCTCAGTCTCCTGAGCATTGGGATTACAGGTATGCGCCGCCATGCCCAAGTCTTGGTCATACTTTATAACTGTGGTTTCCTTCCCAGCCTCCCTTGACTCCTGTAACTCTTAACTTCTTTCAGAGCCGCCTGGGAGCTCTGGAGCAGCCCCTGTGAGTTCTTGTTGCTGGTACCACTGAGGAAGTGATCCACTGCGTCATTCTTGCCCTCCAGTCCTGACAGTCTGCTTCCGGGTTGCTCTCCTAGCGCGGCTTTTGGCTGTATTTCTCATTTCCAGGAATGTTGCTTGATTCTTTTTCATAATCTCTCATCCTTCAGTTTTACTAACGTGGTCATTCATATTCTGAATTGTATGCTCTAATCTAAGCTTCTGCTTTCAGTGCTCAAGGTGATTGAACATCTTATTGAGTAAATCCTTTATTTGGGAAAAAAAAAAAAAACCCTTTCTTTGCTTACTTATGCCGTTTTTGTGGTCATTGACCATCTAATGTGTTTGTTTCTTTGATCTCTTGGAGCATTTTAACCATTTGGTTTTCAAGTTCTGTGACTGAAACTTCACTTCAGGGCCGTGAGATCAGCTTTGGGGAATTTATGAGTACTTTGAGTCGCATTATTCCTTTGTTTTTTAGTGATTCCTGTGTCACGAGTAAAATGCTGAGGCTCAGCGGGGAAGTTCTGTCTCTGTCAGAGGTTCTCCCACTGCATGCAGAGAACCAGGCCTGATCGTCCCTGCAGAGTCTGCTCCGGAGCTGGTGTAGTGAGGTTTTATTCTTTCAGTAACTCAGGAATGCAGTGGGTTAGTAATGGTAGAGAAATGGCTGGGAGATAGGAGAAGATAAAAGAAAACATTATTTTAAAAATAAACAGAGAAACTGAGGAAAACAGGAGATTAAAAAGAAGTAAAAGCCAACACGAGGAGGAGGGAAAGTGGTTCTGATGACCCTGTTGTCTTCATGCCTTAAAGGGTGTGTAGGGCGTGAGAGTGTCCGTGTGCGGGCAGAGGAACAGGAATAAGGACGGTGTCCCAGCAGGAGCAGCGCGGTCTCTGCGGAGACTGTGACACAGTGAAACCACGGGGGAGAGGAGCACAGTGGCAGCCTCCACGGGGGACAGCCCAACAGGCAGAGAAACACCTCGGAAACACGAAGGACGAGGAACCTGCCGCGCCGCTGTTCCTCCACACAGGCCCCTCACACGCACCCTGAGATGGGAAAAGAAGGCAAAATTAGGGTTTCTGGTAGTTTCATGGACAAGAAAATGGACAGTGTGGGGAGACGTGTGAGGGCCTGAGAAGGCCAGCGAGGGAAGGGACGGAGAGGGACTTTAGGTGGACACAGGGGGAGGAGCCCACTTAATGCCCAGCAGGTACCCTGGTTTCAGAAAGCCACGAGACAGCCTCGCTGAGGGGACCCGACTGAGATGCTAGGGTGCTGCAGTGTTTCAGCTAATCTTAGCAGCTTGTGAAGAGGAGGAACAGATAGGAGAGGAAGGAAAAAGAAAAGTGAAAAATGTAATTATATCTACATCATGTATACATAAAACATGTATATGTGTATATAAGACACACACATACAACCAGGGCCGCACGGAGGACGGAAGGGGTCTGGGGGAAACGGGAGCGGTCAGGAATAATGACTCTGTAGACGGGAGCTGTAAGGAGAGACAGGCAATGGTGCCCAGCTGTCACAGTGACAGTCACCCAAGGGCGCATTAACGCCCAGACCGCCTCGGAAGTGGGCACAGTGCTTGACCACATGCAGTGTTTCACAAGCAGCAGTAGATGTATGCGCATAGCTATACCTGTACACAAGTGCGTACAAAGGCCTGACACCACAATACCAAACAAAAAGAAATAGGAAACGCACACAAGCCGGGTGTGGTGGTACACTGGAAGCTGAGGCAGGAGGACGGCCACAGGTTCAAGGCCAACCTGGGCCATGTAGTGAGTTCAAGGCCAGCCTGAACTGCACAGCAAGACCCTGTCTCAAACAAACAAATAAACAAAAAACCCACACACACAGTACTAAACAAAAAACCGTACCCATGTGCCTACTTCACCCTGTGACCTCGGAATGCTGGCGGTCACCGTGCTCCTCCAAAGGCGGCAGCAGCCTCAGGCTGGACGAGGCTGCCCACTTCCTTGCCCTCTGCAGGCCTCTGAGGCCTGGGCCTCTGAGAACCCCTCCCTCTGCGGCTCAGCCAGGTGGGGGGGGGCACCCGCTGCCCGGGGCTCCTTCCCTGTGCGCATCCTCCCTGTGAACGTCTCCCGGGAGGGAGTGTCCCTAGGAGGTGCCTGGCTGTGAGCTGCCCTGCTGCTCATTCCGCACTCTGTGACTGGGTCTCCACAGGCGACTGGGCTTCTCTCTCAGCACCTGCCCGCGTGCTAGTAACTGTGCGCCTCGGTGAGCATTTCCAGGGTCTCTGAAGCCCTGCGTCCTCTGGCCCACTAGGACCTGCTCTCAGCAAGTGCTTGTGGTCTGCTAAACCCTGACAAATTCTTCCTCCTGTCTGCTGGCTCACACACTTTAAATCCAAACTGTCACAGGTCGTCTTCTCTCGGAAAGGGCTGGTGCCCACCTTTTCACGCTAGGGGAAGGAAGGCCCAGAAAGGGTGTGCTGAGCCCCCTGGGAAGCCTGAACTCTACTCTGTGCCCATGCCCGAGCCAGGCAGCTCTACAGGGACCACTGGCCCAGGATCCTAAAGTCTCTATCCACACACAGTTGATTGAGTGCTTGGCTCTGAAAGTGGCTCCTGACTACATTACCAGGTTCTGCATTGCTCGCTTCTCCTTCTGGAGTTAGATCCCAGGTTCATCTCGTGTGGAACAAAGAATTGCATGAGATGAGCAAAAAGGCCTTGGCAAGTTTATTCAAGAAAGCGGAAGTGGAGAGTTGGGGAGAAACTGGCTCTGCAGAGCAAGTTGATAAAAGTCCATGGTGCGCCTTGGAAACACACCACACTATTGTGGAAAGCTAAGATAGCATGCTCCTGGTGGCTGCCTTCTATGCTGTCCAAATCTGAGGAACCCACAAGAACTTCCACCCGGCGGGGCTGGGATCCCAGCCTCAGGAGTCAGGTCCAGCCCACCCTTCTGAAGGCCCACTGGGGTTCTCGCCAGCAGCCCCTGTGCAGGGATTCGGGAGCTGTTCTGTGTGCCTGTCCTTGATCTTGGAGGAAAGGTCACGCCTACTTCCCCATGCAGCTTTGCTAGGCCCTAATTTTCGGTCTCAGCTACAGAGCCAAGTCCTCTTTCCACTGCCTGAGGCCCAGATCTGCCAAGGGATACAGGTGCAGTGGGCCCCAAGGATCCTCATTTTTATCAGGGTGAGATTAGGGAAACCATGATAAATGTTATTTCTTTCTCTCTCAGGGTAGCAGACAGAGGGGTGGGGTCCTATCCACACCCAGCGTTAGGCCAGGCTGCTCCTTTCTGTCGTGAAATAGGAGGTTTTTTTTAAAATTAGGGTCTCACTATATAGCCCAGGTTGGCCTTGAACTCTTGGCATGATTCTCCTGCCTCAGCCTCCCAGCCCCCTTTTCCGTTTCTTTGCCAGTGGTGGGAATGAATCCAGGGCACTTCTCCACCTCAGCCCTGACCAGGGAATTAGTATAGGACTGCAGCGAGCTGTTCGCGTTCAAGGGCAGTTGTTGAGTGTGACCTTCCTCTCCTAACATCCGTGCTGGGGACACTCACTCCTGCACTCCACAAGAAATGTGATGGTTCCCTCTGCTATGGCCTCACACCTCTCTTTAGCTGGTGCTGGTCCTGTTCTCCTGATCCCCTTTGGCTTGGCACAGGATTTCAGGAGCCTCTGATCACAGACTCCTTCCTTCCCTCAAAAGAGTTGCATTTGGACTTAGCAGCAGGTTTTGCCCACTTGGAAGGGAGCAGAAAAGAGCGAGAGGTCTTAAGATGGCTTTCCTTAGAGTGGGGAGGCGGCGGTGCCTTCACACACCAGCACAGACTTAAGATTGAGGTAATACCCTTGCACCCTTGGATATGCTTTTCTTCCAAATTGTTTCCCCCAAATCTATTTGGTAAAGGCACATACAGAGCAAAGGAAGTCGAGAAAAAGAGAAGCGAGTTGATCTGGAGACATAGAGGGGATGGGGAATAAATAGGGGGAGAGACCAAGAGAGTCAAAGGAAGTGGAGCAGCAGAAAGGAGAAGACCCCAGGAGAGGCCCCTCAGCTGGACAGGGAGACCCCAGGATGAGAAGAGGCTGTCATCCCCCGGAGACCATGGAGCTGCAGGGTAGGTTCATGGCTCCCCCTTATCTTGACCTGACTCGGTTCCTGGGCGTGAGCTGTTGTGGAGCTGCCTGAATTCGTCAGCTGTCTGTTGGCCAGAGGTTTATAGCTCTGATATTACGGAAACTCTGATAAATGTTATTTCAGATAAGCTTCACCTTCTCTTGGCTCCGGTCCTGCCTGATACCCAGTGAGGCTGTAGTAAACCAGGTCCTGTGAGTGAGGCAACATGTAAAGGGGCTGCTGGGGGAAGAGGGGATGAAGAGGTGCTTTCCTCGGAGGTCTTTGAAGTTCTCCTTCGAAATAGCCCTAGTAGGCACCTGGGCGAAGAGGACCAAGGTGCATGCACCTTAGGACATGCCTGAGGGCGTTGCAACAGCTCTGGCCACTAATCAGCAAGGATTAGGGTGTCTAATCCCAGCCAATGCTAAAGAAACCACTTTCTCATCAAAACTGTGTTGTTTTCTTGAAGATTTGCAGGTTGTGAGAGGTTTATGCTTTTGTGCGGAGTACGCCCTTTCAGTTATGAGCATCAAAATACAGCCATGAAGTGATGACAAAGGACATGTTTATTTCTCCTCCAAGCTCTGCCTAACCATGAGTCACAGACTGCGGCCCACAGGGGGTCCTTTACAAAGAGGGCTCCTCCCCAAACACTCTCTTGATCCCCAGCAGAAACATCACTGGAACTCTCTAGAAATGCAAATTCTCAGCCCGCCCCACACAGACAAACCACATCAGATATTCTGGGAGGGACCCCAGCATCTGTTTTTGCTCTCAGGGTGATTCTGGTACACACAGGTCTGAAAACCACGCCCTCCGGACAGGTGGGAGAGATGCAGTCGACACACACATGAGCCTAGGACTTCTCTCACCTCCCATCAGCCCAAGCAAGTCGCCCAGCCTGACTTGAAGAATAGGAAGTACGGAGCTCCTGTGTGCCCTGGGGGAAGGAGTGTGGAATATTTTTGGCGATAGGTGGGAAAAAACAATGGCCATAAACTGTATGAGAAGTGATAGAAGGGGCTGGGGATATAGCTCAGTGGAATAAGCGCCTGCCTAGCAAGCGCAGAGTCCTGAGTTCGATCCCCAGTACCGCAAAAAAAGAAAAAAAAAAAAGAGAAGTGATAGAAGCTGGAGATTGCCCTTCCTACTTCTAGAATGCCTGCTAGGAAATCCAGCGCATAAGCAGAATGCACAAGGCACAATGCCATTGTCACACTGGGCTACATTAACAAGAACTTCCTGCTATGGCCCATCAGGCCAGATTAGCGTTGCCCCAGTGGCCTCAGAAGTGCTTCTTGGAGTGGGTGGTCTCTGGGCCCTGGAGCAGCCCCCACGCAGCAAAGCATCGGGTGACTTCCTTCCGCCTCTCAGAGGCTGCCGGCCATTTCCTCGAGTTGAATGGAGGCCTGGCTAACAGCAGACTCTGACTCAGCAGGTGCGGTGGGGCCTGAGCCCCCGGTGTCTGTGGCTCTGGATGGACCATACTTGGCCTCGTGAGGACACACGTCCTCTCCTGAGCCCCACCGCACACAGCAAGGCCTGTGCTCTCCGGGCTTCTGCTGAACAGTGTACCCACTTTGTCTGTGATACTGAAAAAACCAACCTGGGTTTCCTATTTGTCCTTCCAAAAATTAAATTTTGATTTAGAAGAAGCCTAAAACTTTGTAAAATAAATGGCTACATTAATATGATTCTTGTAATCATATGGATTCACTGAGAAAACAAACCAAACCATCCTGCAAAGCTATTGAAATGTGGTTATTAAGATTCCCATTCTAGCCAGTTGTGGTGTTGCAAGCCTAGAATCCCAGCACTTAGGAGGCTGAGGCAGGAGCAGTAGAAGCTGAGGCTACATAGTGAGTTGAAGGTCAGCCCAGACTACACAGCAAGGCTCTGTCCTAACAAGAAAACAATCAGAGAAAGAGCCCTGTTCTAGTAGTCAGCTGTTTTCAAGGCTGATGCGAAGAGCTTGGAAGGTGTGGCTGTGTCCTACACTAAGACATACATACTGTCTGCCCTCCCCAAGGACAAGGGGACAGTTCTGATGGAGAGAAAGTGTCTCTTCCCTGCAAGCTCTGAAGGAGCTGAGTTGGCCTCTTCCGGTCTCAAATCTCTGTCTCTGCATGTTGAGGTGTGCAAAGGCTTTGAGAGGAAAAACACCTCGAGAGAGGAAAAACACCATGGACAGCAACAAGGAGACTCTGCAGCATGTTGTATTTCCCAGCCATTTTCTGCCCCTTTCCTCTCTTCTCAAAAAGAAACCAGGCCTCAACCTCCCTGGCCCAACCATTGTGTGTTTCTTCCAGACTCATCACTGATTCCCTGACAGATATGTTACTTCCTGTCCATTCCTCTGAGCTGAGAGAGGAGTGGTTGTTCGCACTCTCAACATGAGGAAGCTTGGAGAGATAGTTTATAGTTTTAAAACGTGACTCAGGCTGGCCTTAATCTCACTATGTAGCCCAGGTTGGCCTCAAACTCACAGAAATCCTCCTGCCTCAGCCTCCTGGGATCTGGGATTACAGGTGTGTGCCACCATGCCTGAGCTAAAACATCCTACGTTTAAAGATCCACTTTAACCTCTCAGTTATACTTACATGAAGAAAACGCTAGACAAACTAAAACTCAGTGACTTTTCTTAGACTCAGCAAAGAGTTAGTTTCAGAGCAAATGCCTCTTAAAAATTTAAAGGAAGAGTCAAGTTCAGAACACACAGCCAAGACCTAAGATCTGCTAATTTAGAAAACTACTGAAGCCATAAACTGGTAGGAATACTTACTTACATGGAAATTATGACAAACAGCTGGAGGCTGAATATGGATCGTGTCACAGAGACAAATTGCTGGGTCTGCAGTCCTGGATGTGGATTTTACCTACCAGGTTCTTGTAGAAAAGATCTAAGCAAGACCTTCTGAAAGCAGAAGGGTGTCAAGGGAAAAAATCAAGATGGGGCAAATTTAGTTTGAGGTATGTAAATGGAGGCCATTGTTTATTGGATCTCAGATATGCCTGCAGCTAAACTCTTGAACTGGGTCAAACCGTTGGACTGCACCAAACTGCATTTTCCTAAAACATTGTATTTTAAACTCTGCAAAATTTCTATCCAACCTACCCTTTCCCCCAGACTACCTGATGCTGAGGTCATGTCACATTCTTTTTTCACAGGTAGATTAGCTTCATTTAGCCTGCACCAACCCTGATTCCTGACCAACAAGTGATATAATTTCTCATCCAGCTTAAAGCTGTAGTACAAGCTTGCATTTTATAAAAACCCCAAGCACATTTTCAAGATTACAATAGTTGAACCTGTGTTTGTCCAGATTGCTATCTGCTACAGTTTAGGTCAAGAATGTCCCTCGGAGCCCTCTTGTGCTTGTAGGACTGTTCAATTTTGGAAGCTGATTGAACCAGCTCACTTGCTGTGAGGATGTGGGGACTATTTGTGAAAGCTGCATCACTGGGGCTGACCCCAGGGTGTATCTTTCTCCCTTCACTTTCTACTAACTGGCTGTCATGACATGAGCGACTTTTTCTCTGTCCTGCCTCTCTTCCATGCTGTCCTGTTTTAAAGCCAGCTTTCCATGAACTGAAAACATGAACCAGAATAAACCTCTCCTGCCGCACATTGTGAATGTTGGGTATTTTGTCCCAGTGATGAAGGAATTGTTTGAGACAGATTTTGGTAACATTAGTGGGGTCAACATTTGTGATTATCTGACCATACGCTTTATAAACTTTTGCATCTGGTTCATGGGAAGAGTTTGAAAAAGTTTAAAGATGCTGGCTACAGATATCCTGGAATGCTGTGAGCCAAGCTTTATGGGATATTCTTGTCAGTTCAGAAGACCAGAATGCTGATAAAAATGCAGGCGGTAAAGACCAGGCTCAGGAGGGTTCAGTCAGGAACAGGGACTCCATAGCAGTTGGACTTGAGACCATGAATGTTATGCTTTCACAAAAAATTTGTCTACATTTTTGAGACTTTGTAGCATAGTGAAGTTAAAGACAGTGGACTAATTAATCTGCTGGAGGAAATTTCAAGACAGTTATACTTTTAGGCAATGGCATGGGTTTTGTTGGAAGTCCTTAGTCAGCTCGATGGCTACAGACTTCATTGAAAATGAAGAGCAAATGGTACAGCTCAGTGATTTCAAAATTTTGTTTCACTGAAATAAAGCCCCTGTAAAATCAGGGCCTATAAAGTTTGGGCCAAGAAAAGCTTAGTTGCTGAAAATATTAGTATTAAAAACAAGCTAAGTTCTTTACATCAGAACAATAGATATTTTGAGGGCATCCCAAGAATGAACAAGACCCCACTGTTAATAGGATCAAGGGTCCCAAAGTGAATGCTTTTTCTTAGAGAAGAAAGCTCCAGGGTGACTTCCTTAAGAAGGAAGGGCTAGAGAACAGCTCTGCTGGCATTCAGTTCATAGTGCTCAGTCACTGTGGCACTCAAAGGCCCCTGCAGCCATGTTCAAAGAGGGCCTGGCTACTGCTCATGCTGACAGCAGATGCAGGCATTATCCAAGTGCTGCTGGTTTTATAGGTGTGCAGAATGCAAGTGCTGTGGGGTTAGGGAGGCTTCCACCCCGATTTGAGGCCAGGAAGAGATGCAGTGTGTGAAGATGACAGTGAAGATGTCAGTGTATGAAGATGTCATCTGAGATGACAGTGCATGAAGTTGTAAAAGTGAAACCAGAAGTGCGGTGGAGACTCAGGAGGTTGGAGATACCAGGAACATGGAACATTCTTTGAAAAAAGCCACAAGCAATCAGTCATCAAAGACAGCCTGAGAGAACGCCTATGAGAGCTATAGCCGACAGTTTGATAGGAGAGGGGCCATTCGAGGTGTTTCGAATTTGCATCTTTGCCCTCAGTGCTGGATAAAGAGCTACAAGATTTAATGTTTGCCCTGCTAAGTTTAAATCTTGCTTTGGTCCTGCTGGTTTCTCTCCCCCATCTTTTCCTTTTGGAATGGGAATGTTTATTCTCTGGCACTGTATGTTGGAAGTTTAAACTTTCTTTTTGATTTTGACAGGCACCTTGAGTCTCAGAGACTTTCATTAATGTTGGGATAGTTAAGACTGGCAACTCGTAGAGGTGGACTAAATGTATTTTGCATAAAAAGACAAGAAGTAAATCTTTGGGGGCCAGGGGCAGAATGTTATGGTTTAGGTATAGTTATAGTTATGTTATGGTTTAGGTCCTCATGTGCTCAGAACTGGGACTTTTGAAGGTGACTGAACCTGGGAGGGGGAGGGGTAGACAGATGACTCTTGCTGTTAAGAGGTGTGGCCTGGTCAGGAAAGGTGGGTTATTGGAGGTGTGGCCTGGAAAGGTGTGTCCCTCTTCCCTGCTTGTTTCTTCTCTCCCTGCTTCCTGGACACCATGATACAGATAGCTTTACCTCTGTTGTGCTGTCTCTGCTTTGGGAGCTGGCTAACCAGAGACAAAGTCTCCTAAACTATAAACCAAACTTAAACTTCTCTAAATTGCAAGTACAGTATCAGGTATTTTGTCCCGTGACAAGGAAAATGGCTAAGACCCTGTCCTAAGTAGCCCCAAATAAATGGAATTTTCTTTGTTCTCAATTAGGTGATTTTGCTTTCTATGAACAAGGGGAATAGTACTGGGGATGTGGCTCAGTGTTAGAGCTCTTGCCTTGCATGAGCAAGGCCCTGAGTTTGATCCCCAGCACCACAAAACACACACAAAAAAAACATACAAAACACCCAACCAAACAAAAACCAAGGGAAATAGAAAGCATTGTGAAATATGCTCAGAGCATTTCCCATCACTGCCCGCTTTCCAGGGAAAAGGCATTATCAGAGGTTATCACATCCGAAGGGACGGTGTTTCTTCCACACTAGCCTCTACTTGCCTTCTGGTCTCAACTAATGAGTTTTGGATTGTGGCTATAGAGAAAATATTTGTGAAGGTCACAGGCCCACTGAAGGTCTGCAATTTAATTGAAGATTATGAAACTCCCCCGCACGTCTTACTGTCGGATCACCAGGGCTCTGTGATAGTAACAGCCAATGATAGCTGCAGGTGGCAAGGCCCAGATACTCTCTGAAGAAGAGAACTGAGGTTGGCCCTGAATCAAGGCCAGCAGTTTTCTGTAGCTGTTGGTTTCAAGTAGGAGCCTAAAGTGGTATCTTTCTATGGTCTGCTGGCCATTTCAGAACTTTAGAAATGTAATGGTCAATTCATTAGAAAGTAACAAATAACTAAATAAAGTTTACGAGAGAACTTCAAGATGGCAACCGGGTAGGCAACAGAGAGAACCTTCTGGAGGAATGCCACTCAGACAAAGGACAGAAGGGAAAGAGGTGGGTATCCTGAACTCAGGAAGGATCTGAAATG
>PVLD010032456.1:0-14619 GCA_004027595.1 Dinomys branickii
ATAATTGGGACCTCATCCTACTGAAAAGTTTTTGTACATCTAAAGAAATCACCAGCAAAGTAAAAAGAAAACCCACAAATTGGGAAAAAATCCTAGCTGGCTGTCCCTCAGACAAAGGTCTTCTATCTAGAACATACAAAGAACTAAAAAGCATGTACCTGTCCAAATTCAAAGACCCAATCCAGAAATGGGCATCTGAGATGAATACACACTTCTCAGAAAAAGAAATAGAAATGGCCAATAAATATATGAGAAAATGTTCCACATCCTTAGTCATTCGAGAAATGCAAAGAAAAACAATATTAAGATTTCATTTCACCCCAGTAAGACTGGCCAGTATGAAAAAATCATCCAGTAACAAATGCTGGCGAGGCTGTGGAGAAATAGGGACTCTCCTACACTGCTGGTGGGATTGCAGAGTGGTGCAACCACTGTGGAGAGCAGTTTGGAGATTTCTTAGCAAACTAGGTCTAGAGGTTCCATTCAAACCAGCTATTACCCTTCTGGGTATTTTCCCAGAAGATCTGAAAACACCATATCACTCTGATATATGTGCACCCATGTTTATAGCAGCACAATTTGTAATAACTGAATTGTGGAAGCCACCCAAATGTCCATCCACAGGACTGGACTGGATTAAAAACCTGGCATTTTTATATAATGGAATATTACTCAGCTATAAAGACGGACAATTTGGGGGCCTTTGTAGGCAAATGGTCACTATTAGACACCATACTCATAAGTGAAATAAATCAGAGGTACATGTGCAAGCAACGTATTATGTCACTGGTGTGAGAACCTGAGGGTGGGAATATAAACTAAAAGTCATGAAGGAAATCTGTCCAAAAGTAAAGAACAGAGGGGATGAGGAAAAGGAGAAAAGAAAGAGTCAAAAAATGTATGTATGTATGTATGTATATACATATGTGCAGGATGGCTAACATGGTTCTGCTATTGTCTTATGTCACTTAATGGTAAGGAATAGTTGATGATTGGTTGTTTGATCAGTCTTGTATGTCTATATGTGTTCTCCTGAGCATACACTTTGAAGATATCAATATGCAATGCAACAACTATTGTTGGTTTTCTGTTACTTTGTGTATAATTCAATTCTGACTATAACTGTTATTGTGCTACTTTGTGTCTCTTTGTCAATGCTTTCTGGTTTTTGTTTTCTGTTGTTGTTGATGTAGTTCTTTTTCTTCCACACTGTAAAAGAAAAGAAAAAAAAAGGAAGAAAAAGAAGGAAAGAAAGGGAAAAAAAAGAAGAAAAAAAACGAAAAAGAAAGGAAGGGATAATTATCTATGTATGTAAGTAAGTATGTATGTATATGCAGCATATCTAACTTAGGTGTACTATTGACTTAGATAACTTTATTGTAAGGAATAGTTGATGATTACTTGTTTGATCAATTTTGCATGTCTATATCTGTTTTCTTGAATATACACTTCGAAGTTATCAATATGTAATGCAACAATCATTGTTGATTCCACCTCACCTTGTCTGTAACTCAGTTTTGATTATACTATTCTTATGCTACTTTGTGTCTGTTTGTTAATATGTTTTTGTTCTTTTACTCTTAAAATTAAAAAAGTTGATTATTTTGAAATTTTCTGCAGGCACTTTTATATATTTCTATTTCTTTACAGTTTGTTATTGAAAGTTTGTTTTCTCCAGTGGAGATGTTGGCCTATTCCTTTGCTGTCCTGTGTAGGTTTTCATTTGTGTTTATGCATTTAAAGGTATAAGCTGAAAATTTAACCTTTGTGTATTGAAAAAGGTTTTCTCACTTTATCTGTCTGGGCTGCTGGGATTGTTGCTGCGGTCAGGATTGAGTGGATTGAATCTGGGTCATGGCTGATGTTGGTTGTCTGGGTTACTTTTTCCTCGTTGCTGAGACAAAATACCCAATGCTAATAATGAAGAAAGGAAAGGTTTATTTAGCTTACAGTTTGTGGAGGTTTCAGTCCATACTTGGCTGGTCCTGAGGCAGAGGGCAACAGTTCAGGGCAGCAGAACACAGCAAAAACCACAACCGTAAAAGGGAGGAATGGCTGCAAGCAGCCTCTTCTGTTCCCTTACATTGTAAGCAGCCTGCCCCCACCCAGGGGTTGTGTACCTCTCACACAGTCTCCATGCCCTCCTCTTCCACAGGCTCAGGATGTATACAAAGTAAGCACCCTGGCTTCCTGCTGAGTCACTCAGACAACCCTCTAGACTCCCCAAGTTGACACAATGTATAAACCATAACACTGGTCCACAGTGGAGAATGAATTTTGTGGTTGTTTCCTAGAGCTTGAACAAGCATGAGTCTCCTTTGTCCCCAGATAGGCTGGATTCTCTCGAAGACCCTGGCACCTGGGGCTGGCACTGAGTGGAAGGCTCACCTCAGCAGTCAGGGACTGGCATATTGACAGTGGTGTCCTGGTTAGACAGGCCCTCTCTCTGAGCACTTCCGTTGAGAAGTGCTGTAGGCAATGCATGGGGCAATTTCAGGACCTACAGTGATACCAGCCACTGTTATTGGCTGCAGTGACACTGCTGTAGGTGTCCCTTCAGGTCCCTGAAAATAGAACTGCTTTCTAGCTGCAGATGAGAGAAGCAGGGACTGAGATCCAGGGCCACTCAGAGGTCTGCGTGGTACAGGGTGTGGCAACCCTGCCGAGGACTCAGACAGATGTGTCACCTGAGAGGCCACTGACAGATGTGTCACTTGAGATGTGATGTGTCAAATGGGTATGTCACTTGAGAGGCCACTGACAGGCAGACCTGTCCCTTGATCATAGCCAGCAGAGACTGGAACTGAGCTCCAACGTCTGCTGTGGGGCCAAGTTCACTGGTTGTGAGACTCGTAGCCATTCTCTGTTCAAGCAGGATTATTCCTGAGCTATTGCAGGGAGGTTGGACCTGAACTGCAGGGACCTTCAGAGGGACAGAAGCTGGTCAAGTGCTGAAGGCATACTTTAAGGGCCTGATCTGTTGCTCTCTCTGGGACAGGAATCCTTGGTTTTCAAAGGCCATGTCACCACCTCTTGGTTTTACTGTCACTTGGGAATTTATTTATTCACTAGTTTCTGGAGACCTTGGATTACCTTTTGACATTTAGTCCATTTCTGAAAACTCAAAAGGTAGTGTCATTGAAAGGAAAAGTGTGAACAAAGTTGCCTGCTTGGTAATCAGCCAGCACCTGACAGGATACTGAGGGTAATCTTCATTCTGCAAGGTCTGACTGAATACATGAAATGTGGGGAGTAACTGCCCTACAGGGTGTGCATCTGCTTGTAGTTGTGGTTTGGTTTTGGGTGTCTCCCTTGGTGATAGAAGTGAGTCCTGCCTGACGGTATTTGTCTCATCTGGGAGGTATGTGTGATACAGGACAAGTTATTCCCACTTTCTCCATGTCAGGGTCCTGCCTGGGAACTGCACCAGATACTCATGGGGAAAAGAGCTATGCACACTGTAGAGCTGATGATCAGTATTGGCAAAGGAGACATTGGAATGTCCATTTGTAGCTTTACTTCATTCCTTCTCCTCATTTATCAGAACATTTAAGCAAACCAACTCAGTAATATCAAGGGCAAGTTTCCTGTTCACTAATACGTCTGTTGAACAATGTAAGGACAAGGTGGAGCTTACTTGACTTCTAAAAGAGTGGTTTCAAGTTGTCACCCATCAAAATATCAAACCGAAAGAACTCAGTGCAATTGGAAGTGAAGAGCCCTGATGACAGGGATGATGAGGATGACGACAATAATCACAGGATGGATTTGAGGCCACCACAGCAAGTCATCCACATCCCGGGTGGGAAGGTTGGGGAAGAACTGGCTGAGAGTTCACTTGCAGCCATGATCAACCACCTCTTTGATCTGCTAATGATGGTCAAACTTTTCTGTGGCAAACCATACTAACCTTTCTGGATAGGTATAAGTGGTCAAAGGCTTAAAGCCTCTAGCAACAAATAAAGGGTTGCAGATATATTTCTGGGCTTTACATATCCATCAAAGATTAGATCTTTAGTGTTGTTACAAATGATTATACACCGTCCACAAGATAATTCTTCTGGTCTGCAAATCCAGTAGTTGTGCGTGGTCCCTGGTATCTGCTTCTCCTTAAGTATTCAGGCATGAAGTCGGACTAGTTGGAGGTCATGACAACCATCAAGGGGGTGAATTTCTAAAGGGACACAGCATACCCTCTCTTCGTGTGCTCCAGGTATATCACCAGATGGTTCTTTCTGCCAAGCTTGGTCATGTACAGGGAGTGGCTCAGCCACTGCTGTGTCTTGACATTGATGCACTCGACCATCTGAAAGAAGGGGTTCTTTAGTACAGGTGCCAGTTCTCCATGTTCTGCCCTAGCTGCATTCAAGCAGATGCTCTGCACTGCTCTGGCATGCCATCATCCACACAGAACATGGATGGATGTACATGAAGCCCTCTGCAAGCTCATCTTCTGTCAAGGAATGGTTTGTTTTGTAAAAATTGATAGTGAAGAAAGGATTACATGAGGGGCCTTGAGGTAGTGACCTAGCAGAACTCTCAGAAGAGGGGTTGCATTGTTTGCTCTGTGCCTCCCTTGCCCTGCAAAACCCCAAGGATACCCACCTCTTGTCACCTAGAGGCCTTCCCGCCACATCCACAGAACAGGTCCCTTCCTGTATTTTCCTCATCTTTTCTTTGTATTTCTGATTGTTACATTCTGTTAGTGTCCAGCTGCAAATGGTTGAAGAAAGATAAACTCAAGGCTTTTATAGGTAAATGGATGCAACCAGAGACCATACACATAAATGAAATAAATCAGACTCACCTGTGTAAACACCATAGTGTCTCCCTAGTGTAAGAACCTAAAAAAGTAAATAAAGCTGAAAGGTACAATAAGTATTGTGAAAGGGAAAGAAAATGCTCAATAGGAAGGAACAACTGGGATGGGGAAAAGGAGGAAAGAAAGAAAAATGGAAGGGAAATACACACACACACATATGTACACACACAAATATACATACACACACATAACACACACACACATGCACACACAAGATAGCTAAGATAATTGTACTAGTAATTTCTATTGGTTTATTGAAAGGAACAGCTAATGCTTAATTGTTTGATCAATTTTGCATGCCTGTATCTGGTGATCTGAACAACTACTTAGAAGATAACAATGTGCCATATAACGACCATTGTTAATTTCCTATCATCCTGTTCTAAAATTCTGTACTATTTTTATTGTTTTTTTAAAATTTTTTATTCTCTTAAAAGAAAAAGCTTTGGAGCAGATGCAGCCGTTGTTCCATTAGCACCTTTGCAGAATTTGACTGGCCTGGAAAGGCAGTGTGATTAGCAACAACAATGAAACATTTTTGGTCTTTTATTTTAAAGAGAGTAGTAAAAAAAGAACAATAGCAAAATACCAACATCACAGACAAAAACAAAACAAAGCAAGAACATTAAAAATGACACACTGTTTCAAAACAAAATGATAGGAATTAATAGTGGTTGTTATATTACATATTGCTATCTTCAACAAAGTTGCTCAGGTTATCAGATGTGTGAGAATGCAAGATTGATCAAACCATTAAAGATAATAAAATAGTAATAATAATCACAATAACAGTAATAATAATAAACATTAGTGGGCTGGGGATATAGCTCAGTGGAATAAGTGCAAGGTCCTGAGTTCAATCCCTAGTACCGCAAAAAAAAAAAAAATAAAAGATTAGAGACGATATGGAATTTCACTAGACAAGATAGTAGTAATTCATCAGTGGTTATTGTATTGCATATTGTTGTCTTCAAATCAGTTGCTCAGATTACCAGATATAAGCATGAAAAAGTTGTCAAAATAAAAAAATTAAGCATTAACTGTTCCTTTTAATAAACCACCAGACATCAACAATACAGTTATCCCAAAATCAGAAGAGACCTAGAATAGCAAAAACAATTCTGGGCAACAAAAGCAAGGCAGGAGGCATCACAATCCCTGACTTGAAATTATACTACAAAGCTGTTGTGATAAAAGGAGCATGGCACTGACAGAAAAACAGACCTGGGAATCAATGGAACAGATTAGAAGATGCAGACACAACTACAAACACACTCAGGGACCTTATCTTTGACGAAGGGGCCAAATATGTTCACTAAAAGAAAGATAGCCTCTTGAATAAATGGTGCTGGAAAAACTGGCTTGGCACTTGCCAAAGACTAAAACTAGACCTATGCCTATCACCATCCACTAAAGTCAAAATGAAACATTTCTATAGCTAAATGAGTTCAAGTATGTTAAAAGAAGCTTTGAACCCTGATGTAATTTTTTTTTTTTTTTGCAGTACTGGGGATCAAACTCAGGACCCCGTGCTTGCTAGGCAGGCGCTTATTCCACTGAGCTATATCCCCAGCCCACCTGATGTCATTTGATCAGTGAGAGTTTTCTATGCTTGAGAAGTTCAAAGATAACAGAGGTCAGACACCTATTTGCCTGTCTGAGTGTTGGGTTCCCTGGAGGTGCTAGTGGGCAGAGGTATGGACCATTCAAGTAAGTGGTAACAGGTGATAAAATTGTTGAGAAGAAAACACTAGGCTTTAACAAACCTATTTAGCAAAAGCAGTGAAAATGTGAAGACTGTGTCTCATATTTTAAACGAGAAGTGGAAACTACAGGTGTGAAACATTATTCTGAAAGTCGAAGAAGGGGAACAAGCTAGTTTTTGAGAAAATCATAACTGATGCTGCCATAGGATGTTGCATTCTGAACTGGAGAAGAAAGGAGCTGAGCTAAAGTTTCCTGGGGAGAACAAAGACACTCCCAGGTCCGAAGACAATGTGCTAATCAAAGATTCCGAGTTAAGGCAATCCTGATTGCTTCTTTGACAACGTTAGTATCATTCGCACATAATTTATCACATAACAGCATACATGATTTCTGGATGGAAACGATGTGGTGTTTAAAAGTCTCTGATCGAGGAAAAGGGGTGAATTTTGACAAATGCTACATTTTCAGTGAAGCCAGTTTTGAAGAGGGACGAGAAGAAAGGGAGAGAAGAAGGCAAGAAGGGAGGGAGGCAGTGAAGGAAACAAGAAAGGAGGGAGACCAAGCTTGCAACTATCTTTTTCTCCAGTTTTGAAATTGGGAGAACTCGTTAGGGGGTGGAGACAACCTGTCTCCAAATAGTCTTCTTTGCAAAGCTAGAGGCCCACTGCTCCGGATGGTCTGCCACCAGCACAGTATTGAGGGTAACAGACTAGGATGGTGGCTCCAAAAGATCTGTGAACAAAGCAATGTTGACAAAATGAAGTTACCCATTATTGCTATGACAAAGAACACCGAAAACTGGTAAATCTAGAGTGATTGTTAAAAATCTCAATCTCAGCTCACAGTGATGTTTTCAAATTGTATTTGGTGGCATTAACAAGTATCTCAAGCAGTGTTTATATGTGTGTGTTTGTGTATGTCTTGTGTTTGTATGGTGCGTGACATGGTATGTGCTGGGCACATATGTAGTGCATGCATGTTGTATGTGGTGTTCATAGTGTGTGTCGTGTATGTTGTGTGTTTGTGTTTTGTGTATGGGGTTAAAGTTAAGTAATTGTGAATGCTGGATTACAGAAAGCTGACAATGCTTTTCTGGGGCCGGCATGCAGCTAGTGCTGGGGTGCTTGTGTGGTCTGTGTGAGGGCCTAGGTTCCATTCTCAGCACCCTTCCCATGCTTTTCTTTCTGCCTCTGAGAAATAGATCACATTTCCCAAACTCATTTGATCATAAGTACTGTGGTACCTCAGTACTTATGATCACACATCAGAGGCTCAAAAAGAGTAGTGCATGGCAGTGTGAGCCATGTCCCTCTGAGAACAGGCTCCTGGTGATGGCCAGCCTTTGAGCTTGCATAGGTCTGAGAAGTGAAGTTCCTTCCTTGAGACCAAGGAAACCAGCTCCTGGTGAGAAGTGACGTGTTCCGAGGAGACCGGTGCATCACAATGGCTGCTGACACAATGTGCTGTTGGCCTCAAGTCCCATTTGAATTAAGGGTCTGTTTTCCTGATTAAAATGTCATTGACAGACCACATGCCCAATTATGACTTTTCTTCCCAGGGATACTTCTGCACTACTTCAAGATAATATCAATATTACAAAGAGCCCTTCTCGGCCCAGGAAGTTTATATTTGTAATTCCATGGAAAGGTTATTGGAATTCTAGTAAATTAATTCCAATCTACCACTTCCAGAGCAATCCATGGCAAGAATAAAGACACTAAGGCATATTTGTAGTTATGGGGGCCAAGGGATCCTAAGTCCAGCCACAATGATGGCCATTGGGAACAAAGCACTGAGCCCAGATTTTATTCATTTGTGAACAAGAGAGTGGCTTGAGGATGAGTGACTGCGAGAGTAGCAGGGAGTAAATGAGTGCCATGATATGGGCTGGGCAGGAGGCCTGAAATCCCCTCTGCAATATGCAGAGAGAAGAATATGCAGACAGAGTAATCTGCATAACACAACTGAGATAGTATCTGATGTTTTGGGGTTGGTGCTTCAGCTTTGATGTGTAATCTTTCAAGCCTCAGGAAGTCATAGCCTCTAAATCATAGCCATTAGGCTTGATCCTACTGATACTGCCTCTCCCTTGCTCACACAAAGGAACAAAGTGGGTCTGGGAAAACACGCCTGCCATCTTTAAGGACCACACATTAGCGATTCATCTGGACGGATAGGCATTGCTTAAAGCCAATTGAAGGGATAAGGCAAAATCCTAGCCATCTCTGTACAAGTCAATACATGGAAATAGGGTCAGGCTCAGCCAGAATGGAGACAATTGTCCTCTTTCAAGGAGAGTCACCCATGTGCTCCTCCACACAATATCATATCATTCAAGCTTGTTGAATTTGTTTATTGTATATTTATATATTTAATTCATATTCTAAGTGCATTCTAAATAATTTATTAATTGATTCTCAAAAGTTAACATGCAATGTCTTGTGTATTTTTCTATATAATTAATATACAATATATAATATAATGATGGCAATAAAGTTATGATAGTATTGACAGTACTTCACGTAGTGCAATATTATTTCAAATGATAGTATTGATATCATACAGTAACAGTACAGATATAATTGATTCTTATGCATCATTATTCATGATGTACCATGGATGGCTTTGTCTTCCCCTTGCAGCACAGTGAATGTGCCTTTGAAGCAATGCCTTCACTTGTTAACAAGTGGATTGTTGGAGGCTGACAGTCTTGTGTCCTTGAGCAGGTTCTGAGTCCCACTTGGGCTCTGGATGGGGCAGTGAAGCTGAGAAGGAAGCAGGGGCCCTAGAGAGAAAGGTGTGTGCTGGCCACTAGCTCAACTCTGAGAGGCCCTTCTCAAAGCAGCTGCCCTGTGCTGTGTGAAATTACATCTACTTCCTGAAATACAGCCAGCTCCTGTTCACTCTGAGGTCTGAAAAAGTATAGAACTTTTTATGAAAAATATTTGCTACTTTTCTATGAGTCTGTCTTGCTCTCCCTTTCTCTCTCTCTCTCTCTCTGTAATTTCAGTAATCTCAGTAGTTAGAGCATGAGATGCAAAACAGGATGAGAGCCAGGCCATAGACTAGAACCTTCTAGTAGGTTATAGCCTTTCCTGAACTTGGTGTCTCAGTGGAATAGGTAGCATACAACATGTAGGGTTGTCAGGGCAGGGAGAGGCAGGGGTTCCACCATGCATCTGGAGCAGAACCTTGAGCACAGCCTCAGAGACATAGGGCCCCTGGCTCCCCATAAAAGGGCACTGTCATTTAGAGGGCACTTTGAAAACCACGAGGCCTCATGGAAACTGCCCTAGAGAGCTGCCACCTTAGTCTCCTTTTGATTAGTAATGCCCTACCTTTGGCCTGTGCACACTTGCTAGCTGCTGCTTCATGAAAAGTGACTGAGTGTGGGGTTGGCTCTTTATAGTACCTGTCCATATGTGCAAACACTGGGTTCTATTAGGTAGGAGCTGGTCTCCAGCCATTTAAGTGACTAGCTTTCTGGGCTTGCACTGGTGTGACTGGAGGGAACATCATCTAGCAGTGCCTTTCAGAGGTAGAGGGAGGACTGTTTCTTTCAGTGAAGGAGAATTATGTGCCTTTTACAATGAGGAAGAAATCATATTATTTTGTGTGTGGTGATGGGGATAGAACCCAACACCTTATGCATATAAAGTAAGTGATATGTCACAGAGCTACATCCCCAACCCCAGGCTTTTACTCCCTTATATTCACCATACGGCAATTTCCAGTTCAGATTGCTCTGCTTAAGAAATTACTCATCTGTGCTGACTGGCACAGGCAAAACAGACCTGCATGGAGGAGACAGGTGCACTCCCACACCTGTGTTCACACTTGTCCTCCAGCTACAGGCCACCTGCTGGGCTCAGGCCGGAGGGCAAGTAGGCCAAGATGCAGCACCTATGCGGCTGACAAAGGTTCAGAAATGGTGGGTCTCCTCTCTCAAGCTCACCTACAGAAAAGACTCAGGCAGCACTGCGAGTCTCCTCCTAATGTCCAGGAATCCCTACTTCCACGCTCTACCTCCATCACTCTGATAGGTCTTGAAGTTGGCATTGGCTTGAAGTATAGCCATTTGGCTGCCTGGGTCCACATGTCCCCATATTAGGTATCTACATGTTATAAGTAAATGAATGGACCACAAGCAAAAGATGGAAGGGAGGAGCATAGGGGCTACACTTTCTCCTGTAAATTATCAGGATAAAATACTTTGTACATTTGCACTCATTAATAAGTAATACTGAGTACAAATAATATATATGGTTTTCATTCTATTGCTGTCCCCTTGTCTTATTTATTTTCTCATTGCTGGGACAAAATACCTGACATCCATAAGGTAAAGGAAGGAAGGTTTATTTTAGCTTACAGTTTGTGGAGGTTTCAGTTCACACTCAGCTGCCTTCAAGGCAGGTTGGCATGGAGGAGAGGCAGGCCAGCATGGCAAAGAGGCATGGCAAAGGAGAAACAGTCTATGCCATGGCAGTCAGGAAAGAGAAAGTCTTCCTTCTTTACTTATTTATTCCATCCAGCATGTAATGCTATTGGTGGTTGCTACTCACATAGAGAATGAATCTTCCCTCTTTGGTAAGTCCACCATACACACTCAGAACTACGCTCAACCAATCAGTGGACTAATCAAATATCACACACCTATGATCCAATCACTCCCCAAAGCCCCGCCTATGAGTACATGATGCTTTGGGGGAAACATCTAGATATAAACCATTGTACCCCATATTTTCTATAGCATCCCATTTTTTAGGTCAGAAGCCAGGAGTCTTAAGTTTAATCCAACCCTTGAACCCAAAAATCCCTGGAAATTTCCATCCCCAGTGAAAACAATCATCACAGAAGCTGACATCACATTACCAGATAGAGTAAGTTCTAAACTATTACCCTAAATGTTTAAGTCAGTCTCTCTCTCTCTTTCTCTCTCACTCTCTCTCTTTCTCTGTCTCTCTCTGTCTCTCTCCCTCTCTCTCCCTCTCTCCCTCTCTCTCTCTCTCTCTCTCTCTCTCTCTCTATATATATATATATATATATATATTTCATATATATATGAAACATATTTGGATATTTGACCTTTCAGCCTACAACACAGGATATACTGCTGGGAAATTGTAAAAATGATGCTGTAATGGACAAACATGTCTCTTTACATCATGCAATTAATGAAAGATATAAATAACTTACCAAGACATAGCAGCCTGGAACACTTAACTGAAAAGGCAGAGAACCCTAGCCAAGCCCTGAAGGCATAAGTTTATATTAACTGATAATAAATCATAATAATAGCTTACTGCCTGGGCATTCTGGACTGGTGCCCCACCTACTGCCACCATCACACTCCATGAACTGCCTGGGGAACCCAGACCCAATGTCCTACCTCCCACAGCCACTGAGGGACACGTCTGAGCCCCAGGAGAGCCATATGAACTCCATCAACTACCCCAGGATCTGGGACCTGGTGCCCCTCCTTCCACCATTGTTGCAGTACAAGTCTGACACACAGCATATCCAGGAATGCTTGGGACCTTGGGTGAGCTTCCCAGGGAGGATGAGGCTCGGTGCACTGCCTTCTGCATCAAAAATGACAAGACAAAGGAGCAAAATATAATATCAGAACTCCATCCCACCCAGAACAAGTGCAGGAGATATCAATGTAGGGAGAACTTGCAAATCACACACCCAAAATTTCTGAAATGATCTCAACTGAAGTAAAGAAACAACTCCATGAAGCCATAGAAGAAATCAGATCAGAAATAATCTGTCAGGTAAAAAAAGAAATGACAAGAATAATGAAAGAATTGCTCAGCACATCTGAAGAAGACATATATAAAACAAGAGAAGGGCATAGAAAAATGATGGAAAACTTGAATGAACAATATAGGAAAAAACTAGAGTATACGAAACAGATTGAAAGATATACCCAAGAAATTAAAACTGCCATCAAAAGCTGGCAAAACCTCTTGAATGAAAACAGACTTACAGACCACTTGAATGAAGAGACTTGCAGATCTTGAAGATAGCATTGCAGCTAACAATCATGAAAGGAAAGATCTCTTAAAAATAATAAGGAACCAGGAAATAGCAATACAATAGCTGCAAGATGATACAAAGAAAAACAATGTAAGACTAATATCAATGAAACAGCAAGAGGCAATACAAATGACATAAAAAGATTATCTGCAGAAGTAATAGCAGAAAATTTCCCAAGCATGGGCACATAGTGAGGCATATAGAGAGGCATATAGAATTCCAATTAGCCATAACCAAAATAAATCTACACCCAGACATATAATAGCCAAGGTCCCAGAAACTCAGCAAAAGAGCAAAATATTAAAAGCTGTTAGAGACAAGAAACAGATCATCCATAAAGGAAAGCCCATCAGAACCACAACATATTTCTCAATACAAACCATCAAGTCAAGAAGAGCTTGGAGTGAAGTGTTTCAGGTCCTGAAAGAAACAACTTCTAATCCAGACTGATGTACCCTGCAAAAATATCCTTCAAAATTAATGGAGAAATAAAATATTTCCATGACAAAGAACAACTGAAGAACTTCATGAAAGCCAAAACAGCCCTACAAAGACTACTAAAAGATATTCTAAAAAGAGATAAAATGACCACAATTTCAAGACCAATAATAGAAAGGAACCACCAAGCAGAACAAGCAATTAAACAGAGACAAGAAGTAGGAAATCAACAGCAGGTAAATAACATGATAAAGATAAGCCAATATATATCACTTATAACCATTAATGTAAATGGCCTCAATTCACCAATCAAAAGAAGCAGACTGGCAGATTGTATCAAGAAACAAAATCCAACAATATGCTGTATGCAAAAAGCACATTTAACTCAAAAGGAAATTCATAGACTGAAAGTCAAGGGATGGAAAACAATTCTGCATGCAACAGGAACCCAGAAAAAAGCAAGAGTAGTTATTCTGTTTGCAGACAATTTGAACTTCAAACCAATAATGATCAAATGAGATAAAGAAGGTCACTACATATTTGCTCAGGGAAACTTTAAGAGGAAGAGATAACAATCATAAATATATACTCACAAATATGGGAGGGCCCAACTATATAAGACAAATATTAATGGACATGAAAAACCAAATAACACTATTGTAATGGGGGAACTTAACACCTGATTGACACAAAGAGATAGGTCAACTGGACAAAAAAATCAGCAAAGAAACAACAGAACTGAAAAAATCTTGTGAACCAATGGACTTAGTATACATTTACAGAATGTTGCACCCCACAACATCAGAATACATATTTTTCTCGCTGCACACAGGACATTCCCTAAAGCAGACCATATACTAGCCCACAGAACATGCTTAAATGAATGCAAAGGAATTGAAATGATCCCAAGCATATTATCTGAACACAGTGCAATGAAATTGTAAATTAATGACAAAAGGATCCACAGAAACTCCATAAACACGTGGAAATTAAATAATACCTTCCTTAACAACTAATGGATCACAGATGAAATGAAAGAAGAAATTAAACAATATCTACAATCAAATGAAAACGTAAATATAAGTTATCAGATTCTGTGGGATGCAATGAAAACAGTCTTCAGAAGGAAACTTATAGCAATTAACTTACACATCAGGAAAACAGAATGGTATCAAATAAAGAGCCTAATGCTGCACCTCAAACTTTTAGAAAAAGAAGAGCAAGTCAAGTGTAAAACCCAAAGAAGGCAGGACATTATAAAGATTAGGGCAGAAATTAATGCAATTGAGATGAAATAAACAATACAAAAATTAATGAATCAAAGAGTTGTTTTTTTGAAAGAATAAATAAAATTGAGCCAACCTTCTCAAAAGGAAAGAAAAACATCAAATTCATGCAATAAGGAATGAAAAGGGTGAAATCACTATAGAGCATAGAGAAATTCAGAAGATTGTCCATACCTGCTTTGAAAATCTTTACTCCCATAGGAGGTAAAACACAGAAGAAATGGAAGGTTTCTAGACACATATGAATTACCAAAGCTAAGTCAAGAAGATACTCAGCTATAAAAAAAGATAAACCCAAGGCTTTTATAGGTAAATGGATGCAAC
>PVLD010032457.1:0-14618 GCA_004027595.1 Dinomys branickii
GCAAATTCTCTACTATCTTATCTATAATTTGGTATTTCCTTTAATGTTTTTGTGTTAACTAATGTGAAGATAACTATGTAATACAACATCCAGTTCTAATTCCCTACTATATTCTGTATAACTTTGTATTTTCTGTATTGTTTATGGCTTTTCTGGTTCATATGTCTCCATTCTTTTGTCTTTAAAATAAAATTAAAAACAATAAATAAAACCAGCAGGTGAAATTCATTATCCCTCTCCAACTCCACCTTTCATTCAACCGCAGTAACCCTCAGGCAGGCCTCCCACACCCAGCACCACATTCACTCAGTTCAGCTGGGGTCACAAGCCGACTGTCGGTGATCAACCCATTTGCAGTCACAGCCCTTTCCCTACAGATGCTGCCTTTCTAGACCAACATTATGAAGAGCAAGGTCCAGAAGAGACTCTGCTGAGCTAGCTCGCTTGTTTTTCCCTCAAAGTCTGCAATAATATACTTAATTTCTTTCTCTTGGGAGGAGTAGGTAAGGAGGCAGGGAGAGTGGCTGGGGGTTTGACTGTTGCACATTTTTTACTCAAAAGACCAAGAGAAGGGAGTTTCTTAGGGACATAAGTATTAGTGGTTTTTGAATGAGCAGACAATTTTTCTTTTTTTACTTTCTGTATCTCTTTTTTACATACCTCACAGGTTTGGAGGCAAAAGTCCAAGATGAGGTGGCCCTGTTGGTTCGGCCTTTGTTGATTACCCTTCGTTGTGTCACACGTGGGATGACATGGTGCAAGAGGGAGCAATCACACGATGAGACAGGAAGTCAGAGGCTGGGAGGGGGCGGTCTTGCTCTTTTATAACAATCCACTCTCATGGGAAGGAACTGGGGCCCCTGGAGGTTTACATTAGTCCCTCCCAGGGGCAGTGCTTCCCCACCCTAATTCCCTTACACTAAGTCCCACCTCTTAAAGTTTCTCCCACCTCTCAGCACATGGAGGGCCAAGATTCCAGTCATGAACTTTTGGGGCCCTGCTCCACACATATGCAAACCATAGCATTTGGCTCCTGACCCCCAAGTTTATATCCTTCTGACAGTACAAAATGCGTTCATTCTACCCCCTCAGTCCCTGTGTCTGCACTCATTTTAGCATCTTCGAAGAGTCCAAGTCCAAAGTCTTATCTGAGACTCAAGGCATCCTCCTTCCAATGTGGACCTGAAAATGAACAAAGAAGTTACATAATTCCAAGATACCATGGCAGGACAGGCACAGGGCAAATGTTCCTAGATATATCCCTAAAGAAAGGGATCCCTAATAACACTGAAACCCAGCAGGGCAATGCAGTTCCCAATCTGGCCTCCTGTACCCTTGCAGTATGGGTTCCTCATCCTCTTACCTTCTCAGGAGGCAGCAGGTTTCCAAAGGGCACTGCATGCTCCACCCTTCTGGAATTCCAGCTGTGGCTGCACTCAGCATGGCCCATTGAAGTCTCTCTGGGCTGTCCCTGCCCCATCAGCAAACTTCTGCCTGCCTCTTTGAAGTCACTGTGAAAGCTGCCAGGCCACTGGACACCTGTGTCTGCACACCTGCAGAGCCAGCAGCACGCACATGCACACACACAGAGTGTCACTGCCTCTGCAGGTGGAGGCTGGACCTCCTTGATCCACAGCTGCAGTTGCAGTGCATTTTACTGTAAGGTGGGCCGTAGAGACCTCAGGGGACCTTGGGTGCTCAGCCCTGTATAGAGTGCCCCAGGACCCTTCCCTGAAGTAACTCTGCCCTTCTGGACCTCTGGACATGTGATGGGAGGTTTAGTCTTGGGGATTCCTGAGATGCGCTCCAGGCCTTCTTCCAGTTGTCTTGATGATTAGCATCAGTGCTCGTCTCTTCAGCCAGGGGTTGGCTGCCTGCTGTGTGGGTCACGCTTTCTCTGTTCTTCCCCAGGCTGTAAATGTTCCACATTTTTCTCTTCTGTTTCCTGCCCCCCTCCTCATATGAGCAAAAGCATTTAAGAAGTAACCAGTTGGGTGTTGTGGCACATGCCTCTGGGAGCCTGAGGCAGGAGGATCAGAAGTTTGATCTCAGCTTGGGCAAGTTAGCAACTTAGTGAGAACTTGTCTCAGAATGAGCAAGGGCTGGCCTGGGGATGTAGTTCAGTGTGAAAGTCAGGGATATAAGGTGGGGATCTAGCTTAGTCCTGGGTTCAACCCCTGGTACTAAAAAGAAGGTAACAAAGCAGCAGTCTTCATGTCTGCTTGTTCAGAAATTCCTTCCATCAGTTCTCCATCGATCTTAAATTGGGCCTTCCTCCAGGTCCTAGGGCATGCATAAGATCTAGCCAAGTTCTCTGTGACAAAGATGGGTTTTCCTCCAGTCTCCCGTAGGATACCCATATCCGTCTGATTCCCTAATGCCTTTGTCTTCCAAGAGGCACCCCCAGAGGAACCAGCTCCTGTTCACAGCGCTGTGGGTGCTTCCTAGCCTGCTCCCCAACACGTTTCCAATCTCCTCCCACAGCCCCATCCCAGAGCCACGTCCACACTTTCAGGCAGTTTCAGAACAACCTTACTCCTCGGTTCCAGTTTTTTAAAAAATTTATTTTATTTTAGTTTAAAGAGAATTAAAAAAAGCAAAAATGATACAGAATTTCAAAACAAGATGATAGGAAATTAACAACACTTGTCATATTGCATATTTGTTATCTTCAAAGTAGTTGTTATTTTCAAAGTACCAGATATAGACATGCAAACTTGATCAGACAATAAAGCACTAATTGTTCCTGTCAATAAACTAATGGAAATTAGCAGTACAATTTTAGCTATCTTGTGTATGTGTGTGTGTATGTATGTATGTGTGTGTGTGTGTGTGTGTATATATTTCTGTTGTTGTAACAGAATACCTGCAGCTGGGTGCTTTCTAGAGGAAAGAGGTTTACTTAGCTTATGGCATTAGAGAAAGAAAATTTCACCATGAGGTCGCTCCTTCGGCCCAGCTTCTTGTGAGAACCTTCTAGGCAGGTGGTGTCACATCGCAGGTGGAGATGTGGCAGAGGGAAACAGGGAGCCAAAGCAGTGAAGAACTTGACAACAGAAATCTGGGTTGTCTATCTGGTTGATCTATCTAGGAAAGAGCAATGACAGAGTAACTGGGAGAGCAGTTTTGTGGGCTGAGTGCTTTACAACTTGATAACATATCAGGGGCACGGAAGCCACATATGTGGGCTTGTTGTTTGTTGGGCTTTGCTAAACCTTCGTGTTGGAGGTGACGGGGTGGCCACTGATAGAGGGATAGAAGAGCGACCAGCAGAAGTGTGTGGAATAAGATTCTTCAGTTTTGGAAACAGCTTAAACTTGACCACATAGCAGGAGAGGAGACCAGAAAGAGTGAAGGCAGTAATGTCTGGAGTACAAATGAACAGGCCCCATCCCCATTGGATGGGATGAAGGTTATAGTTTTTAAAAATTTATTTTAAAAATAAAAGAAAGAAAACATATTAACAGACAGATATCCATTTACAAAATAGCATAAGAACAATACAAGCAATACAGAGTTACAGACAAAGTGGTAGGAAATTAACAATTGTTGTTGTATTATGTATTGATATTTTCATAGTGGTTTCTCAGGAGAACAAATAGAGACATGCAAGATTGATCAAATAATTAATCATTAACTGTTCCTTTCAGTTAAGTGATAGAAGTTCAACTATGTTAGCTATCCTGCATATACATACATACATAATTTCCCTTTATATATATGTCATTTCCTTTTCCTTTCTCTTTTCACTCACCCCAGTTGCTCTTTACTTTTGAGCATATTCCTTTCATTTCACAATGTCTGTCCTACCTCCTAATTTTTATTCACTCTTTCAGGTTCTATTGTCACTAGTGAGACAATACTTTGCTTACATATGGAGGTCTTGTTTATTTCACTTATATGAGTATGCTCTCTAGTTGTGACCATTTACCTGTAAAAACCTCAAGTTTATCTTTCTTTACAGCTGAGTAATATTCCATTTATAGAAGTACCACAATATTTTTGTCCATTCTTCAGTGAATGGACATTTGGGTTCCTTCAAGAATTTAGCAATTACAAATTGCACTGCTATAAACATGGGTGCACATATACCATTGTGATAGGATGTTTTCAGATCTTCTGGGAAAATACCCAGAAGGGTAATTGCTGGGTTGAATGGGACCTCCAGACCTAGTTTGCTGAGGAATATCAAAACTGATTTCCACAGAGGTTTCACCAATCTGCATTCCCACCAGCAGTGGAAGAGAGTTCCTATTTCTTCACAGCCTCACCATCATTTGTTATTGGCTGATTTCTTAATGCTGGCCATTCTTACTGGGGTGAGATGAAATCTCAATGTTGTTTTAATTTGCATTTCTTGAATGACTAATGAATGATGTTGAACATTTCTTCATGTATTTATTTGTCATTTGTATTTCTTTCTCTGAGAAGTGTGTATTCATCTCAGATGCCCATTTTTGGATTGGGCCTTTAATTTGGGGAGCTGATGTTTTTTTAACTCTTTATATATTCTAGATAGAAGATCTTTGTCTGAGGGACAGTCAGCTAAAATTTTTTCCCAGTTTGTGGGTTTTCTTTTTACTCTGCTGGTGATTTCTTTAGATGTGCAGAAACTTTTCAGTAGGATGAGATCCCAATTGTTGATTCTTTGAAGTATTTCCCACTCAGTTTGGTTTCTGTTCATGAACTCTCTGCCTACTCCCATGTCTTCAAGGTTTTTACCTACTTTCTCTTCCAATAGATTTAGTGTTTCTGTTTTAGTATTGAGATCTGTGATCCATTTCGACTTGAGTTTGGTGCATGGTGATAGACTTGAGTCTATTTTCAGTCTTCAGCAAGAGGCAAACCAATATTTCCAGCACCATTTATTAAAGAGGCCATCATTCTTCCAGTGAGTTTATCTGGCCCCTTTATCAAAGATTAGGTGGCTGAGAGTGCTTGTGGTTGTGTCTGTGTCTTCCAGTCTGTTCCATTGATCTTCTGGTCTGTTTTTTAGCCAGTACCATGTTGATTTCATTACAATAGTTTGTAGTATAATTTCAGGTCAGGGATTGTGATTCCACCTGACTTGTCCTTGTTGCCCAGGATTGTTTTTGCTATTGTGGGTCTCTTCTGGTTCCAGATGAATTTAAGGAATGTTTTCTCTAGGTCTGCGAGATATGCCAATGGTAGTTTAATGGGAATTGCATTGAATCTGTACAACAATTTTGGTAGTATGACCATTTTCACAATGTTGGTTCTTCCTATCCATGAGTAAGGAATGTTTTTCCATTTACTGAAATCCTCTTCAATCTCTTTTTTCAGAGTACTGTAGTTTTCATTGAATAGATCTTTTACTTCTTTTGTTAGATTGATTCCTAAATATTTCAATTTCTTGGATGCTATTGTGAAAGGCATGGTTTCCTTAATTTCTCTCTCTGTATGTTTGTTGTTTATGTATAGGAATGCTATTGATTTTTGGGTGTTGACTTCGTATCCAGCTACACTGCTGAATGTGTTGATTAATTCAAGGAGAAGGTTACATTGTATATCCTCCACAGAAGAATAAAGGGACAAGCCCATGAGTGACAAAAGAAATAAAGAAGCTCATTTTGGGGCCTTCTGGGGGTCTCTGTACATGGCTTACTACATTTCAGTTAGATTATTAGTTCATTTTAGCTTCTCAGCTTGGTCAAATATTCTATGGTCTTAAAATACATGAAGCAAATGAATTTTGATGGTGAGAAAATATCAGCTGCTGGGCTGGGTAGTGGTGAGGTGTGGTGCAGAGGGATAACCAGGTATCTACACTGATGTACTCAAGTCTGTAGTAGCTGTGTCTTGCATGGATAGCTGCCGTAAGATGTAGCAATGCCCTAGCGATCGTTACTTAGCTCACAGTTAAGATATGGGTTAGCTTGGTGTTTTGCCCACTGTTCCAGCCGGTTTAACTCACGAACCTGTCATCATTTATATCTTCAGGATAAGTTGATGAATCAGCTGGGGCCTGGCTTCCCTCATGTGCCTAGCAGTCTGCTGGCTGTTGCCCAGGCTATCTTGGTTCTGCTGTAATGGCTTCTCATCCTCTAAAGGGTTAGTGCCAGCTGGAACAGCACTGGCCTCAGCTTCCCAGCTGCAGCAAGAGAGCAAGCCGTAATGCACACACACCTTTCAAGACTCTTGTTTTCCATGTCCTGTTTGGTGGGTCACATGGCAAACTCAGATTCAAAGCGTGGAAAAGACTCAAAGGGTGGAGAATTGGAGTTTGTCTTTCCCTGAGGTGAGCCACCATGCCCAGGGAGGGGAAGACTCAGGTGGCTTCTTTATATCCACTGCAGGATTCCAGGCTGAGGTGTGGTTGCAGGCTGGAGTGGAGAGAGAGGTAGAGAAAAGGAAGACTGGAAAGGAAAGATAATCGTAGTCCACTCGCCGCCCTGCTCTTCCTGGGACCGCCCCTAATTTGGTCTAAATGGGAGGGTTTAGTGTCAAAATTTCTAGAAGTATTAAGTAGGCAGATTCAGAAACCAAATTTAGTAATAGAAATTATTGGGCAATGGGAAACTAGTAGAGAAAAAGAGTACTTTTTTGGGGAGGATACATGTTGTAAGAATATTTTCAAATGTTGCATAAGACAGCCCTCAATATTATTTTAGCTCAGTTCAGTAACCTAGATCTGGTATCATCCTCCCATCACCTGGGTGGGAAAACCAAGCCCATAACATTATGTGCCAGGAGCTTACAAAATCAGGAAGCCTGTTTATTTAACCTGAAACTCTACACAGTGAAGAACTGTATCTTTCCCTTGTTTATGGATAGCCGTGGTAGGGTTAGAGGCCTTACGATGGCTGGCTTCCTTTACATCAGCTGCATTGAGAAAGTAAAAGGACAATGTCCATGGCCTCTTGTACTACTGACTTGTGCAGCCTAGAGCTGTAATGAGGAGACCGAGGGCTGCGCAGAGCAGCACTGCCGCTGTGCAGGAGGAGGTGCTTGGCGTGAGGAAGATGCTTCCCTCCAGTGAGCTCATCTACCAAGGAACCCTAGGAGGAGGAAGAAGGAGCCACACCCTCCCGTCCTCTGGCTCTCCTCCTTCCTGCGAGAAGCAGATCCTGAGGCTCTGAGTCCCGTTTCTCCTCAGTACAATGAGGACAATGATTTGTCTACTGTACTATAGAGAGATCTTCCTTAAAATCTAGGCCTGTGCCATACATCACCCAGACCTCCTTTATGGCTCTGCTCTCTTATGCTTATTTGATTGTCTTTTCAAAGTTTTATTTTAAAGTAACGTCTGACAGAAAGGTTGAAAGATGAATAGAGAATTTCATCTCTTCTTTACCTAGATTTAACCACTTTTAGCAGCGACACATTTGCTTATTATGTTTCTTCCCGCACCCTCATACACACTTTTATTTACGTGTTTTGTGAACCATGAGAGTAGCTTGCTGTGTCATTCTCTCCTTATCTCTTAGTATTCGGTGGATTTTCTAAGAAAAATAGATAATCTGTTATATTTCTATAGTATAGTTATGCAATTCAGGATATTTAACATAGAAAAGTGAAGTTTTAAAATTTTTTAAATATTATTTTATGGGAAAAAATAAAATAAAATTTCAAAACAAAATAATAGGAAAATAACAACAGTTAATACATTGCATATTATTATCCTCAAAGTAGTTACTCAGAGTACGAGATATGGGCATAAAAAGTTGTCCAAATGATATTAGTACAAATTTTTGTTTTTGATGAACTAAGAGAAAGTAGCAATATAACCATCTTGTATTCTTTTCTTTTCCCTTCCTGCCTTTCCCCTCTCCCCCAACATAGCTCCCCTTTCCTTTTGAACAATTTCTTTCCACTTCACAATATATATTGTGCACTTTCAATCTTATTTACTTTTTCAGTTTCTCACTCCAGGGAGACAATATGATGTCTACATATGTGAGTCATCTCACTTATGGGTATGGTCTCGAGTTGCATCCATTCACCTATAAAAGTCTCCAGGTTATCCAATCTTTATGGCCAAGTAGTACTCCATTGTATAAAAATACATCTTTTTTATCCATTCCTCCGTTGATGGGCACTTGGGCTGTTTCCAAGATCTGTCTGTCACAAATTGTGCTGCTATAAACATGGGTGCACATATGTTGCTGTGGTACAGTGTTTTTAATCCTCCTGAGAAGACTCCCAGAAGGAGAATAACTCGGTCAAATGTCGGAGAATATTACTTTCACACAATCTATATAGAAGTTGGGTTATACTGCATAGTCCAACTTGCCAATTGTCCTGGTAGCGTCTGCGGCTGCATTTCCTTTCTCTGACCAGAATCCCAGTCAGGGTCTTGGCCTGCAGTTTGCAGTCTCATGCCTTCAGTGTCCAAATCTAGAGGATTTCCCGGCTTTCCTTTATCTTTCACAACAGTGCCATTTTTAAAGTGGTCAGGGCCTGTGTTGTAGAACACCCTTTGCTTGGTTCTGCCTGACGTTTCCTGATGATTGGATGCAGAGCATGCCTCTCTAGCTGCAGATGATATCAGTGAAGTGTCCTGCACAGACTACAGGCATCTCTGGCACAGAGTGTCCATCTGCTCCTTAATGGAGGCATTAATTCAATCATCTTTTCAAGTATTTTCTGATTTGTCCACTGTAGAGTTATTACTTCCCTCTTCTAAATGCTCTGTGGGGAGGTACTTTAGGTCTGTGTATAGATCCTGCTCATCATTAACCCTCACCTAGACTTTGCATCTGCTGATAATTCTCCCCTCAATGAATCTTTCTTTGCTGATAGCTGGAGGATTTTCTGTTTGTTTACTTTGTCTGTATTTTTATCTTGCTTTTCCACAGTTGGAACCCAGCTCCTGGAAACTGCCACATTATTTGTTTTCTCAATATTACAATCTCCACAAATGAAAACATGCCTACCAGAAAGAGTTGTAGATTTCTGTGCAGTGTGCTGATTCCCTAGCACACCCACGATGTGAGTACATCGGCAAAACGCTGTGCTCAGATTTACCTGCCTGTGTTGTCTTTTACCCCCTTTTCTGTGTCTTATTTTGCCTTCTCCTTCTGATGTGGTTATTCATTCAAAAGAATTCACAGTGCAGGAGAATTAGTTTGCTTCTGTGACTCTCAACTTTTAGTTTTCTTCTTCTCTTATGCTGCTTTCCTTGATCTTGCACCTGTGGCCTTCTGTGTCAGCCTGCCGCAGCAGATCCCCACCAATCGGGGGTTTACCCAACAGAAACTCACTTTCCCCAGCACTGGAGGCTGGGAGCCCCTGCTCTAGATGCCAGTGGGATGGTGTCAGGGTCCCCTCCCTCCTCACTGGCAGACTGCTGCTATTACCTGCGCCCTCGCGTGGCCATTTCTCTGCATGTTCACTCCGGGTGTCTTTACCTTTCAGAACACCAGTCCTGCTGAACTGGGCTTGGCCCTCATACAGTCATTTAATTGTAATTATGTCCTTAAATACCCTGTTTCCAATATGTTCACATTGGGTGTGAGGGCTTCAACAGATGAATGTCTCCGCAGCACAATGCAGTCCTTTACTTCTACTAGCCTTCCAACTTTCTCATGGTTCTACCAATGAGGCGTTTGAAGTTTTTTAATTCATTGAGACCTTGACTGATTTTGACTTATTTACTACCTTATTTACTGGTTTGCCTAATTAGTCCTTCACAATTCATCCAATCACTCAATTTACTTACTCAAAAGCTAGCTATTGAACATCTCCTAAGAATAAGGCACTTTGCTAGACACAGGAAGTGGCGTGGTGGTGAGGGAAGCAGAAAAGATATATGTTCCCGGACCACATAGTGAGCTGGAGAGTCTGAGATTAATAAGACTCAAATAAAAGTTACATTTTAAATTATTTAGATGTGAAAATTTATAGTGTGATTGTGCTCCAAAGAATATGCATAAGAAAGTCTACAGAGACGAGGGTTGACCTTGTTGGTAGAGGTGGAGAAGGAGTCCCCAGGAAAATAATATGTATTGTGGGATGTACTAGGCAGGCTAAGAGTCAAGTGAGAGGAGGCAATAAAGGAAGAGAATGGTTGTGGTGGTGATAGGAAAATGATAGTTCCCAGTTTCCAGGTAATGGAACACCCTATGGCTGTGGTGATAAACCTATGGCACCTGTGTTACTGTGTTTTTCTTTCAAGACTAAAGATGCTAATGTATGAGTTGTTTGTTCTAAACTAAACCTTAGCATTCAAGTTAAGTTGCAGTGTTGGCCCCTGTGTGATTTAGGTTGCAGTTTGGGCCATCGCTTCTAAAAGGTTTGTCACCCCCACCCTATGGACTATCATTTCAACAACCTCCTCAACACTCTCAGTTCTGTTGGCAAAGATCCCCCCGTTCACTTCTCCTATCTCCAGCCTGACATGGCTGTGTTTCTAGGACAGCGTTGCTGTGGGCCACAGCTTTATGTGAACTAGTTCCGCTGCAGGTTCATTATTTCCACTCTCAGCTGCCTACTCGCTGGTGTTTCGATGTTCAATGGCAACTCTGTTCTTTTGCTGTTCCTCAACAGCTGCTTCAAGCCCAGCTTGCTTTCCTTGAGCAGTCTGTTCTATGACCTCTGTGGGAATGAACTGTCCTAATATAGCAACCAGGAGCCATTATGTGAGAATACCCTGAACACTAATGGTCTCTTGTGCCATGTAATTTAAGCTTCTCTTTTGCATCCCTTCACCACCAGCACCGATTATATCTGTGCCCGATTCTTTTCTAATTTCTCCCTATTCTCCTATTATGTCTGTTAAGTGGCCGTTTTGTGTCTTGTTTTGTCTCCCTGATATAATTCTTTAGGTGAGAAGGAAGCAGAGGTCAGGGTCCAGACTAAAGTTTCTTTGCAGTCAAGCATTTTCACAGTCTGAGTCTGCAGGGCTGGAAAGAAAAGCTGGCTTGAGAGGCAGAAACCAGTCCATGGTGGTTGCCAAACCAGTGAGGGAATCTGCTTTGGAAACCCTATTGTAGATAAAAGACATTGAAAGATTGGATGTAAGAGCAAGATAATTATGCTGGTTGGAATTTGAGATGAATTTGTGCATGTGGCTTGTGTTTACATATATTGCTCTATAGCAGTTAACTACTGTGTAATAAACCAGCACAAAATTTAGTGTGTTGATGTGTTGAGGTGGCACCATTGATTATTCCTCACAAGGCAATGGGTGGCTGGGCTGGGTGGTCTTGGCCGAGCTTGCTCCAGTGCTGGTGTTCAGGTTGGTTGGTTTAACATGGCCTTGGCTGGGCAACTGAGCTTGATTCTCTGAGGATGACTCTCCTTTCCATCTTACGGGGCATGTTTGTGCTGCAGTGGGAAGCATCCAGAAGAGAAAGTTAAATGGTGAAACCGCTTTTTCAGGTCTCTGCTTGGATCATGCTTCCACATAGAGCCAAAGCAAATCTTGTGACTACGCAAAGACTTAGTCGGAAGGGAGACATCACCAGAGGGCGTGGGTACGAGCAGGCATAAAGAGACAGAGCCGTCTCCTCCAACTCAGTCATCTGCCGTAGTCCTCCCATGCGACATTTGTGCACTCAGGGTTTCCTTGAAGCGGATCCTCATTCCCAGGTGCAGTAGACTCTTCTTCAGCTCCTATATCCTGATGTTCAAAGCTTGCAACACTACCAGCCGTTCCACTTTTTCATTTCCTCTGATCCTGATAACAGTACTCTTTCTTGGCTTTATTTTCCTACTTCCAGGATTGTACATTCTTAGTTTGTTTGTTTTTTTTTTCATGGATTCTTTTCCTTTTTTTATTGCTTTAAAGTCTGCTTCCCAGACGGGTGGGGTTAGCGAATCCTCAAATAGCTCTCCCCCTTGTCTGTTTTCATTGCAGCCTCTCTAGCGATGACAGTTACATATGCACGGTTTCAGCTACCTATGAATATTCTCTTTGTCACTAGCACAAACTTCTCTCCAAAGGTAAAGATCAATATTTTCAAGACCACTGGATATGTATTATGAATGTTGGACAGAGACCATGAGTTTAACATATCCTAAATTGAAATAGCCATTTATTTATTTAGTCGGTAGACATTATCCAGGATAGTCCTAATTTTCATTTTCTCATTCTATTCCTTTTCTCAGGGCTGTCATGTGCTTAGTGACGCAAACCCCCTAGCCAGAAAGTCCTCCTGAGATCTTTCTCTTACTTCCACCATCCAATCTGCCACTAATTCCTATTTACTAATAAAGAAATTTAAAATTTTATCTTTTTCTTCTGCAGGTTTGGTAATTTTAGTTTATGAAATAAACCCACAATAGGCAAATTGTGCATTTATTAAGCTGCAGAAACACAGGAACCATAGAAGAAAGTATGCATTTATTAAGGTGCAGAAACACAGGAACCATACATAAAGTATGAGACTCAAAGGAAAAGTCCAGTAGTTGAAGCTAAAACACCCTCTTCATAAAAAGAGAGATTTTAAAGGGATAGCAAACTATGTTAGGGGCAGATGAATGGGCTCAGAAAAGCAGACAATAGTCTGGGACAGATTTCCTCCTGGCTCCAGACATGATGTGTGACATTCAATTTTCCTTCTGCTGATATGAGCTTAATCTTCTCTGGGTAATGAAATTCCAACAAGAAGACTAATATTGGACTTCCGGGAAGATGGTGACCCGGTAGGCAGCAGAGAGAGAACCTCCCAGAGGATTACCACCCAGACAATGGAATATAGCAATATGAAGACAGAAAGGAGAGAGGTGTGTACCCTGAACCCAAGAAGGATCTGAAATGGGAGCTGAAGCCCTAGGAAAGACCAAGCAAAACCTCTCCTGGAGGAAAGGATCAGAGGGCCGCCGTGGCACAGTCGGAGGGAGAAGAGACGGAGAAAGAGGAAGCCACTGCTTCAAACACACTCTTGGCCCAAGCCCTCGTTCCAGCAATCGCAGCTTCAGCTTTGGAGACCCACGCTCATGGAAGCCTCCTGACTCGGCCAGGGGAGAGCAGAGTTCCAAGAGCTGGTCCAGGTCTGGAGAGGAGAGGGTGCAGCCAGGAAAAGAGGCAATGGTGGTTGGGAACTGTGGTCAAATCCAGTGTGAGGATGAGAGGTTGCAACAGCCACTGAAGCGGAGTCCCCACTCTGCAGCAACCTTCCTAATCAGCACCTGGAGGCAAGGTGGAGCCAGAGCAGCTAGTACACATCCCACCACACCCAGCTCTATGCCTGCCTCGAGGCTGTGGTCTCCTGCCTCTCCACTGTGTGGGAGGCTGCCAGTGGGGAGCAGTGGGGTGCGTGGGCAGCGACATCAGAGCCACAGCAACTCCCAGGGATCCAGCCAAGGAACAAACGGGAACTGGAGCACAACAGCAAGAGAGAGCTGCAGATGGAGGTGGATCACACGGCCCCACGCCCTTCTCACTCCAACATCAAGCAGGAAGCATGAACTGAGTTACTGGGCTTCAGCTCCCACCCTCAACGCCCTCTGTGAGCACCTTGAGCCTCGGCGGCCTGCGCAATCACCACCTGTTCCTGACAGCAATGGGACAAGTCCACAGGCTTCAGGACTCACCCCAAACTACTAATACGAGCAACAAGAGTCTCCATACTGCTTGCATATATGAACCTTGTATGAACCCATGGCGACCGGGTAGGCAGCCGAGAGAGAACCTCTCAGAGGAATGCCACTCAGACATAGGAATATAGCAACATGTGAAGGACAGAAAGGAAAGAGGTGGATATCCTGAACTCGAGAAGGATCTGAAATGGGAACTGAAACCCTCGGAAAGTCTAAGCAAAACCTCCTCTGGAGGAGGGGATCGGAGATCTGCCATGGTGCAGTCGGAGGGAGACGAGACGGAGAGGGAGGAGGTCGCTGCTCCAAGCACACCCTTGGCCCATGCCCTCGTTTTGGCATTTGCAGCTTCAGCTTCGGAGACCCATTGCCCAGCTGCAAGGGGTGGGGAACAGTAATTTGGAGATCAGGAGGAGGTGGGAGGAGGAGAAAGGGCCTCTGGCATCAAGGCAATGGGACAGAGCCAAAAGGGTCACAGAGGGCGCCCCAATGGGGGCATGTGCCCCGTGGCTGCTCCGCTGAGAGCCCCGCGGCTGCCCTGCAGTGGGCCCCAATGCTGCTCTGCAGTGGGCCCCACGGCTGCTTCTCTGTGGGCCCCGTGGCTGCCCCGCAGTGGGCCCCGATGCTGCTCTGCAGTGGGCCCCGTGGCTGCTCCGCTGTGGGGCCCTGCTGAGGGTGCCCCACGGGCTGGACCCGCCCCCACCCATAGCATGAGGACAGGGTAGAGCAGGGCGGTCCGCTGTGAGCATTTGTGCTTTCCCACCTCCAACCATGGCAGTTTGTATACACCCGTGTATGTTATAGTATAGTCTGAGGCAGCTATATCTGTTCCCAAGGTGAGAGTCCAAGGATATAGATAAACCCAGGAGTACAGTTATTATCACAGGGAAGATGACTGATTGAGGGGTAGGGCAATGGAGATGAGGGAGGAGAAAAACTGAATGATCAAATGGGCCATCATCTGTGTAACTGAGTAACAAAGGTGAAGGTAACATTATGTAGGACAGCATCCAGAGCTAATTCCCTTCTATGTTCTCTATAATTCTGTATTTCCTCAATCATTTTTGTATTAACAGAAGTGAAGATAACTTTATATTATACAGCATCCAGTGCAA
>PVLD010032458.1:0-14617 GCA_004027595.1 Dinomys branickii
CGTCTCGCCCCGGCAGCCTGGTCCGCCCTACCACATCTCCCCCGGCATCTCAGAGAAATACGCCCAGTTTAAACTTCCCAGCCGAGGTTCCGGCATTCACGCTCACCAAGTCTGTCTCGAGCTGGTGGTGTTTATTAAGGAGGTTCGCTCCCTTGCTGCTCACCCGGTCGCCATCTTCTCCCAACTCGAACTCCCCATCCTTCTGCCTCAGCCTCCCAAGTTCAAAAATGTGGTTATAGGTACTTCTTAAAATTATAAGGTCTTCTTCTCTTTCATTTTTCCCCCTTGGCTTTAACACAAAGGTAACAATCCCTACTTTCTTTTAATGTTGTTTTCCTGGCATGCCTTTTTCCATCCCTTTCTCTTCAACTTTTATGAGTCACTTTGTTTTAAACATGTCTGTTTTCCCAGCTTATAATTTGTTTGATTTTGCTTTGCAATCCAGTCACGTTTTTTAATTATGGTATTTCACCCATTTATAGTGATTGATGTACTAGATATGATTAATCTTAATTTGCTTCTTTTCTGATGAATGCATGGGCTTTTATGCAGGGCTTTATAGAAAAAGCACACAGCAGCAAAGACTTGGAATAAGCAGGTAGTACTCTCGGTGGGTTACTGTATTTAATACTCCTGGAGATATATAACTTTTGATATACTGAATATTAAGATCATACTCTTTTATTTACAGTTAAATAATACATTCTTTTTTTTAAAAATTCATTAAAGAATAAAACAATTACCCTTCCCTTCCTCCCTTTATTTGCCAATGCTCAAAGGAGCCACAGACCATTTAGGACGGTGGGTTTTATGCTTCCCCTATGCCAATGGCACCTCCACATTCCTGGCTGCTGGCTCTCAAGCAGCTGGACCTAATTTCAAGAAGCGAAGGAGCTCAGGCATGTGACTTTGGGGACTCATGCTGCTGCCCAAGGCAATTGGAAAAATCGGCTCTGATTTTGCAGTTCTGAACTGAAGCTGCCAAAAGGCAGAAAGGAATCATGAGGAAGTGCCGCCTCATCTCAGGCCTTTTTATCAGCCCTAAAAGAGGAAGATGAAGAAGGAACTGCACCAGCCTTCAGTCAGTAGCCACTCTCCTCAGTCACGGACCCTAACTCACTTCTTTCTTCCCTTGTGCTCTTCAGGTCCCAGATTTAGACTGAAAGACACAGGAATGAAGGTGGGGGGAGTTGGACGCTGCAGCAAATATCAAGAAGGAACAGAAATGTACCGTGTGTCTTTGGCAGGCGGCTGATGGGGTAACATAGGCTCAGGATGAATTCTCCAGCATCTTGGACGGAAAGAAACACGCCCTCTTCTTCCACCCAGGCAGAAGGGCTCAGAAGGCTAAGGTCATCCTTATTCCGGCCAAGCTGAGCTGGCAAGGCCCTGAGCTTGTGTTTTCTCGGCCTTGAAGGCCAGCTATGTGTGCTGCATAGCAGAGCGCAGCACAGCACAGTGAGGCAGCAAGCCCAGTTTCTTGGCTTCCCATCAGTTCCTCTATTAGGTTCCCATTAGCATTCTTACACCACGAGGTCAGTGATTCAAGTTTTAGTTTTTCCAGCACCCTTCCCTGCACCCCAGGGAGTGAGCTTTGATGAGCAGAACATGGAATTTGAAATTAGAGAGACTTGGATGTAAGTGTTGCCTCTGCCATTGAATAGCTGCTTGACCTCGGACAGTATGCATAAGAATGGAGTGGGAGATGCAGAGTGCTTACCACACCACTGCATTCATGCTGGGGTCCTGCAGAAGAATGGAATCAATAGGAGGGGAGAGAGAGAGAGATGAATTTAATTGAAGGAATTGACTCATGTAGTGCTGGAGGCTTGGTGAGCCCACCACCTAACCAGAAAGGCTGGTGGGTGGGAAGTTCAGAAAGAATCACAGTGTGAGTCCAGAGCAGTCCGACGGTGAACCAGGAAAAGCCAAGGGTGCCTATGAAATCAGAAGCAGTCTGCTGGCATGATTCCCTCCTGCTCAGCTGGCCAGCCTTCAACTGACAGGATGCAGCCGACCCGTTATGCGAGGCAATATGCTGGCTTGCTTGCTTTCATTTTTGATTAATTGATTTATTTTCAAGGCAGGGTCTCACTGTGTAGTGCAGGCTGCCCTTGAACTCGCTAAAACTAACTGACTCTCGAGCCTGAACTCTTGATCATTGCGTTATGTTTAGAAATGATGTTTTAAAGCCCTTAGAAATGAAAAGACCCATTCAAGAAGGATTCGGGTTTATTGTACACCTGGCACACAGAACTATACAAGCTAATGTACCCAGTCTGAGTCACTTCGATGACTCTTCCTTATACCCAGGAAGTATTATACATTTATCTTCCGTTTGCGGCCCTCCAATGTTTCTCCCAGGCTAGTGTAGAACCCTCCCCACTCTGCTTTCCTATGCTGGCCTGCTTATAGTATCCTAAGGAATTTCTACACTTTCCGCCTTGTGCAACTTTGACCAAACCATCTTAGCATTACCTGGCCCCTATACTCCAGAGCTACCTGTCAAAGTTGGGCCCCTTTTCAAGACCCCACATAGATCCGAGAACCAAGAAGCTATGTTTCTGCCCATCAGAACTTATCACTCTCCTCCCCTTAGACCATATCTGCAATAATGCAACCAACAGCGCGCTTCTTCCCAATAAGCGGCCTTTCACTGGTGAGAAAGGCAGGATGTCAAAGCCATTAAGCGGGCTGTCACACATACAGCACCACCAGCAGCTTGCCTACGGTGCAACTGAAATGTGCACCAGGAAAAGGAAAACCGAGCTGAAAACTCAAGAGTTTCGCACTCATAAATAATGCTGGAAAAATTATGAAAGGCTCAGATTTACGACTCTAGAGAAACAAGTCATCCCATCAACACTGTATTATTAGGGACAAGTGACTGATGGCACATGTCACTGCTGATTGCATCCCCCATAATGTGCTAAAAGCAAGACTGAAAGCAGCTGAACTAATGCTTCCTCTGGCTTGAGAGACCCTGGAATTCGCAGACTATGTCATAAGCCTGTGTTTCCCCCACAGGAGGAACTTGAGAACTGAACAGCAGGGACCTGAACTGAATAAGATTTAATCCAAGGAGCTCCCAGAGTAGGAAATCATACTGGGGAGCCAGGAAGTGGGTAAAGAAACACTTCCATCTCCTGGAAGTTGTCAGGAGATCGTGGGCAGTGGAGAGAAAGCCCATACTTTCTCCGCTAGGAGACACAGCTGACGAATATGGAATCAGCAGAAATACAGAAAGATACAGCACTCCCAAGAAGATGTTGAGGGGAAGGATGACAGGGTGAGGTGGGAGAAATGAGCCACAAGATCGCTGCAGGCAGAGGGGCCTGGTTGTTCTGTCTTCTTAGTACCCAGAGAAAAAAACTCCCAGAAATCAGTCTGGCAGGGGCCTGGCATTGCACAGCTCTGCTAGCAGGAAAGGTTGGAATTGGTAAAATCCTGCACAAAAGTGACCTGACCTATCCTCACTCGGAGTCCAAATTCAACTCCTCACCTGTGTGCCCTTTCTAGAGCACGCATGCACCTGAGAAGGGCGGGCAGACAGCCTACACGGAACCTGTCAGAGCTGGTCATGACCATCCATCCACCTCTTGGTCTGCTCAGTTGCTACCACCAATTTGTAGAGACCAGTTGGTCCTCTGCTGCTTGGGAAAAAACACTGCACATCTGTCTTTCAGAGATGTTGGATGACAAAGGAAGGTCAGGGATCCAAGCTGGCTTCCCTCCAAGCCACAGCAATCAATCAGTGACTAAGTGAAAAGAGAAACCTGCTCAGAGGCTGTCTTTCTCATCATCACAATTGTATATAAATCTCAGGAACTGTCATTTGATATGAAAGATCTTTATTAACTTGCCCTGGAAGTACTATTTTAAGGAACCTGGTAAAACAGCAGGTTTTCTTTCTTGATTTGACTATCTGAAGAATTCTCAGATATCATACCTTAGCAACATGGCCTCAAAACTAGAATGTTTATACTTAAAGAATTAAGCCATTCCACTAAGCAGCTTTGCAGATGGTCAGGTGCTTATGTTTTCAAGGTAGGGGAGGAGAATTTAACAGGTTAGAAGAAAAAGTATGTTGTGCCTGCACAGTACTATGGCAAGTTGATTTCTTTTCAGTTGAGAAACAATGGACCAGAATAGCAATACTCCAAATGTCCTGAAATCACTACTAATCAGTGACATAGAATCTCTTTGGACTACAGGGTCTCGTACTTCTAGAATGGAGGTAACTAGTTTCCCTTGCAAGATTGTTGAAGAGGTAAGGTGTAGCAATGTTGATGTCAGTGCTTTGATTAGCACTGGCACCCTTGCTGTGACCACAGAGGCCTGGCCATCTGGCTGAGAGGGTCATTAAAATCCCTTGTTTCATGGAAATATCAGAATGTCACATTTCACTATTTAGCTTTGATCCTCAGAAATAGAATTCATTCACACTGAAAAGGACTAAAAATTTCTTGGGTAATGTATGTGCCATATATGTTTTTGTTTATGAATATTTTCTTCTGCATCAAAGTAGATAACCTTTTAATTCTTCGTTAAGAAATAAGAGTATCAATTCACTGCTATGTTGAGTTTCTTCTTCTGACATCACATGAGATTGACTGTTTGTAATTCATGCAGAATGGGCTCAGATCAGCCTGATTCAGAAAGAGAAAGAACTTTGTACCAGAAGACACAACAGTGAAGCCAACAGCCCCTTACTCTGATGTATGACAGAGACAACATACATAGTCTGTCTAGTTCTATCTTTTATTTCACTTTGGAGCCAATAAAATATGTTCAGTAGCAATTCTATTGGCAAAATAATGGCAGTAAATCTGCTAGGGAATTCAAGCTTCTAGAGCTCAGAAGCAGGCAATGTCTTCACATGCATGCACTAATGCTTGTGGACCTGGCACACAGGATACTTCATGAACACAGGTCTCGATACAGAGTTACAACAGATCCTGTGCATGGGTTGGGGCCAGAGTGGGCCCTAGGAGGTCTGGCTTGCGTTTCCTTCCCCAACTATTGATCTCTTTGGACAAAGTGGAAGCCCAATAATAGTCACAAAACAATACTTCTCAGGCCTCATTTCCACCCCCTGGGGAACTCCAACACCATTTACAAACTTTCTAGGAAGATCTGGAAGTTTCCAGGCAATGGATCCTTCTAGTAAGTCCTCATAATTTCTATGAAGTGACTCTCTGGGCACCAGTGTAAGGATAAGTGTGGTATCATGCATTAAAATAGGACCTAGCCAAATTACAATAGACTCCCTATGGGTGGTGGCATGGCATAAACTCAAGATTTTGTAGTTGAACAGACCCAGAATAAAACAGTCACAGCCACTGACTGTCACAATGAGGAAGTCACATGACCTTTCTAAGCATGATGTTCCTTATGGATCCTAGCTATTTACAATAGAGATTTTTTTTATTTCATCAAATACTTATACATAATTTATCAAATTCTTAGTAACTCAAATTATTTCTTTTCACAGGCCTCAGGGGTAGGTACTATTTTATAGGCAAACCCACTAAGGCTCAGAGAGATCAAGTAAGTATCTTGCTAAAGATCACACAGGTGTTAGTGGCAGAGACAGTATTCATCACCTTATCTAATCTTTAATAATCCAAGAAGGAAGCATTCTTTAAATATTTTAAGGAAATTTTTAAACTGTTTTGTGGAAATATTTTTTAGGCGAGGAAATATTTTTAAAACTATCATGGAAAATTTCACACACACAAAGGTAGCGAGCATGTATCCTTTGTACAGTGTTGACCTTAAATAATTATCATTACCCCATTGTTTTAAACATGGAAGTTTTACACTTGTATTTCACTTTAGATGGTACAAAAATATTCTTGTCATTCTTTTTTGGTCTTATTTTTATTGTTGGCTAAATGAAGGCAATTTAATTTCTTTATCCCATCTGAAAAACAGTGAAGCAGATCTTTATATGGAATAATATTTTTATAATACTATTTTATACATTGCTTCGACAGCTAAGTGGTTCTACTTTATTTCATTTAATTTTTCAGCAACCTTTTAACATAAGCAGGGAAGTTACTGTTCTCTCTATTCTACAAAAAGCCAAATGAAGCTTGGAAAGTTTAAAGAGTTTACCAAAGGTCATATGCCAAGTAAGTAAATGGAGGATATCAAAATGTCAATTAATCTTTAAAATTTTAGTTGGCTTAATCCCCGGACATCATTGTATAGTGGAAAACTTGTGGGCTCTGGAATTCAGTAGACAAATCTTCATTCTCCCGCTGATGTACAATCTTACTCAAGGATACTCTGGGCTTAAACAGCTAATAATTAAAATCTGCAAATAATAATTTTATCATGGGCTATTGGAAACACAGTTTAAATTATTACTATTATGTGAAATAAGGGCACGTGTATGTATAATTTATAGGTATATATAAAACCTAAACAGGTGCAAATATGTATACATCTATATATTACTAAGACTATCCCATAACCTATGCCCATTAAATATAATTTTCCTTTTCTCATTTGTAAATAGAATCAATCAGAGAGTTTATTGAGCACTCAGAATTCACCACCTGCATTTTCAAATCTTCCCAAACTTTTTGGCATTAAAATACTCACCAAAGGGCGCTGGGTGCTTTTGCTCTTCACCCAGAGTATTTACTTCTTTGGCACTCAGCTGCTCTGTAAAACTGAGAATGTCCCCCAGTTTAATCTGTTATAAGAATAGTCTCCACTCTTTGGAAGAATTAAGCACAACCATCATTGTCTTATTTGAACTCTGTTTCTTCCTGAAAGCTGAGTTTACAGTTATTTGACATGTTTTTGTAAAAGGAGAATTGTGTATAATCACTAAAAAAGAGAAAAAAGCGCATCACAAAAAGTCTCCCCGATCCCAAACTATATCTCTCCTAAGTAAAATAAACCCATTTGCGGCTCCTTATCTTCCTTCCACATTTATCAACAGATGCTTATTAAAAACAGCATAGATAATTACACTTCTTGTTCAGGTTTCTTACACCCAACATGAGGGAGAAGGTGTCTCTCATGACCAGATTTGACCTCTCATCCATGTTTCTGTCTTTATATGCTTGCGTTTCAACTCTCCTACATCAGTACAAACCATAAAGCAACTTTTAGAGAAGAGACTCAAGAAAAGCTGTCCTTTTCCTTTGTGGTACTAGGAAATGATACTTCCCCATTTGGGGCCAGATGGCACAATGCCTGTTGCAGAGTTGGCATGGAATATAATTTTGTTGACTGATTAATGAGTGAGAAGTGAGGTCATCTAAACATCTTAGTAACTCATTGAATTATGAACTTTCATGAAATCTGTTTTCTGATTCTTTCCTACATACAAGGGAAACAATTTCAGCAACAGCTAATTTTTTTAAGTAGTAATATTTTAGAAACCTATTTTAATGAATAGTGATGATATTTAATGAAAAAAAGAGCCACTTGTACACAAATACACATTTTTAAAGTAGAAGAAAAATGTGCTATTTTAATTTAAATATCTTTCTGGTAATTAAAGTATTTTTAGAAATGAAGAGAAGTGAAATAAATAATTATGACCAGGACAACGATATAAAGCAGTAAGATCTGAGGAAAAGTGGGATGTTTGATTGCCCTAAGATTGGAAAAACATTTCCCTTATTTAAGAAAAAGATAAAAAGCATAAATAAAGAGGGAGCAAGGGCGTTTGTAATACTCCAAGCCATTCTGTTGAGTTCCTGGTTCTTTCTGAGGAAATCCTACCCCTGTCATTGCTGAGAATTATGAAGTCCTTTTTAAATACTAAGAAGCTTTAGAATTCCTGGAAAGATTTTATATTAGACTGAGATTACCTGTATGATTTGACTCTCTGTTAACACTTTGAACCCTACCTCAATGACAAAAAGCCAACCTCAGTCTCTCGACACATATAGTCTCCACGTTACAGCTCAATCATTTGAATTGTGCATTTAGCAAACAGCCAAATAGGTCCGCTTCAGAATGTTTCTAAAATGTATTTTATTACATGTGTTCATTTTAGTAAAATTAGAAAATACCACTAAGCAAAAGAACATCTAAGTAACCCATAACCCAGGAAATTATTTTATTGTCTTTTGAATGTATGAATACATTTTTAATGAAATTATATTTCATTTATTGTTTTGTGACCTTTTGCCACTCAATAACATGGGCACTTTTACATTTGTTCTTTCAAAGTACAGAAAAGAGATTTTGATTCAGGAATATTAGGTAATAATTACTGAATATGTTAACTTGTGTTTTTCTTGGTTGTCTAGCAGCATTCGTTTATTTAAAATTCGCACCGGCCCCGAGTGGGAGCCATTATGATCCTCATTCTGTAAATGGGAAAATCGCGGCACAGGGAGGTTAAGTAACTGGCCCAGAACTGTGGAGATACAAAGTGTTAACACCGTGCCTGCCATGGACTGACGCTCTTCACCATGACAGCAGTGCTCCAGGACTCATGTTTATTCTCTGTACTCCAGTCTTTCTTACCGTATTGCTTTGGAGGCAGGGAAAGAGGCAAAGCAACACCTGGGGAGGAGAGAGGAAAAGAGATGGAATTTCCACATGTGTGGAGGGCAAACCAGGCAACGCTTCTTGAAGGAGGAGTAATTGTCTGCATTTTGGCAGAAGCTGACCCTCTTCCCGTGTACTAATACGTACAGAGCTGGCTAGGACTTTTCCTTATCCCTTCGGTTGGCTTTAAGCCATGCATATAGATCCAGCCAAGGGGCTGATGTGTAGTCTTTGAAGCAAAGACGACAGACAGTGTTCCCCCAGGCCCCCCATTGTTCCCATGCGAGAGCCAGGATGAGGTGAAATGAAGAACCAGTGATCCTCGGCTGGATGGAGCCTTGAGACAGAGGCTATGACTTTCCAGGGCTTAAAAGATTACACATCAGAGCTGAAGCATTGACCCCAAAACATTAGATACTATCTCAATTGTATTACGCAGATTACTCTTTCTGCATATCATTCTCTCTGCATATTGCAGAGGTGTTTCAAACCTCCTACCTAGCCCAGCTCACAGCAATCACCTACTTTCCAACATTCTCATAGTCACTCATCCTCAAGTCACCTTTTTCTTCACAAACTAATAAAGCCTGGGTTCAGCTCTGGGTAGAGGCCTTTGTTCCCGATCGCCACCATTGTGGCTGGACTTAGGACCGCCCCCCTTGGCTCCCCATAACTGCAAATATGCCTTAGTGTCTTTATTCTCACTGTGGGTGCACTGTAAGTGATAGATTGGAATTAACTCGCTAGAATTTTAATAACTTTCCCATGGGATTACAAATATAAACTTCCTGGAGCACAGCAAGGACTTTGGGAAGGGCTCTCTATACACACAGAGAAGGAAGGGAGGATGCCAGCAAGGAGCAGCATATAGCACAGATAAAAAGAAAGAAAAATTCACATCATAGGAAGGTAAAATATTACACTGAGCCCCATAAAATTCCAATTTTTCTGGGATAAAAGCAGTGGAACATGGGCAGTTTAATAAATCTCAATCTATTAAATTCAATCACTAAGTGAGATTCCAGCAATCACTAAGAAAACGCATATTTAAACATAATTGAATCAAACTCAGGCTTAAATACTAATCAAAAAAATCTGAACACTGAAAGGTAAAAGCCCCTATAGGACATCCCTGTCTTTATTCAGGTCCTCCCAGATGGTGAGCTGCATTTCCACAAGAGGTGTCACGCACCTGATACAAAATCTGCTTTTGCACTGATTCTAAGCAGTGTTCTTGACTTGCAGGATTATCAGCATCACCAGGGAATCTGTTAGAAATGCAAATTCTCAAACATACCCCAAAGTCAGAGAGGTGTGGGCCCAAGAATCTGTGTGTGAAAGGCCCTCTGGTAATGTGAGGCACCCTGAAGTTTGAGAAACAATCTAAGATACAAAGACTGCTCCAGTGTGAGAACTGGGCACCGTGAGCTAATCAAATGTCTCTCACTTCTACACCCTTCTCAGGCAGGTCTCCTGCCTCTTTTTATCCACTATATATGTGTTTGCACTGACAAATGACCACACAGAGAGGATCCTGCTCTATGGAGACAACGATGAGGGTATCCACACATGGGATTTGCCCGCTTATGAATATGTATCCAGATGCTCGGGTGAGTTTATCTGAGGAAAAAAGGATTTCACCAAACTTGCATCTCTTTGTAGTGCTATCCTAAGAAAGCAGTTACTCAGAAATATACTGTGCTCCTCTACGGGCTCAGCAATATAGGAGGTCAAATGGAAGGTGCTGAAGTACCTACCTTCCTTCCAAGTTTGTATATGTGCACACAACCACTTCAGGCATAACATCATTTAGCAGTCCAGTCAATTTAAGATTATAATCTTTAGAGGCTTTTTTCCCCTGAGTAAATTATATAGCTTATCATACATAGATACAATTTAAAGATACACATTTGATGACTGTTCTGATTGAAGAATGGAGAATACATTTTGTTTTCAGATATGCATTTATAATTTATTTCCCCTAGAGTTGATCAAATTAATTACCTTGCATCTCTCTGAATTAACTGACAGTCTGATGAAGTAATAATGTATTTAAATATAGATATGAGCTGTCCATGTTCCTTAGAACAATATCCATTCTGTTTATGTCAATTCAGTAATCTTGAATTTCTCACGTTATTATACAGTTTATTGACCTTTGTTCCACATGTATTACTGTTGAGTATTTAAATCAAACTATTGACTAAATGATACAATGTATTAAGCAACACAAAGTAGGTAGCCAGAAAATATACTTTAAGTTGGAACATAGGTTACACTGTCCAAATACATATGTAAGATATTATACATAAGGAATAAAGTATTTATTAATTATAATGTCTGTATGTTCACATTGTTTACATTGAATATTCCTTTCTGGACATATATATAAAATAGAAGGAAACACTGTTCCTGACTCTAGAGATTTCTTAGTCTTTGGGGCCTGAATCTATGAAGATACTCTTGGTTTTGGAAATTTAAGATTGGTCACCTCTTCTGTTAGTATACATGTGTGTGTGTATATACATGGACTATATTGGAATATATACTGTATATAGCATATATAGTCATTTAACCATTCTTTTCAATTTGTATAATTGTTACTTAAACACTGGGCCATAATTGAAAGGAGAGGAAAAATGGATTCCAGGAATTTGTGCATAATAATAATAACATATGGTTTAACTTACACATCAATAGTATATGGAGAAGAATGAGCTAAGAAGACATTGTCTTCATCACAGGGCTTCCTTGCCATTAAAATGATCGAAAGTCATTGTCTTATTAGGTATAAAAGTGAGCTAAAAGGACTCACCTCCAGCATAACATTTAAGGAAGTACTAAAAACTCAGTCAAAAAGATGAACAATATGTTAATGTGATACATTGCATGTCAAAATTAATGCAAAATTCATTACAAACAGAATATAAAATTTCAATGAAGACAGCATCCAATCTTGTGTTTGTACAACTTGATCTCACTCATCTTACCCTACTCCCATCCCTGAGATAAAGACTATACGCTATAGGAAGAATATGAGATGTTCTGGAGAAAATAAGTGTATTCTTAAAAGCCACAAATAGAACTTCTTTAAATATAGTCATTGAAATAAAACTCTCAATAATTATATTATGAGATGCAATCAAAATATACTATGAATGTTTACACGTTTAAAAATTTACTCCACTGACGGCCCCCCTGCCATCACATGAGCCTTGGTGAACCGCACCAAACCGTGAAGGAGGAGAAAGACACCACCCGCCAACCCTCTGCCATCATAGGAGCCTTGGTGAGCCACGCTGAGCCACAAGGGAGAAAGGAGACCCTATCCATCACACCTCCACCAGTGTGGAAGACTTGGTGAGGGGAAGAAGGGGAGAGACACTGTTGACTGCCTCTCTGCAATCAAGGAACTTTCACTGAGCCTTGGTAAACTACCTGGGAGGGGAGAGACCTCACCCATTACCTCCCCCTCATTGTGGGAGCCTCCAACCAGAGGAATCCAGGTGCCTGGCCCATCCTCCTACACCACAGGATGGGCAGCCAGCAAGTGCAGTGCCTGGGACACAGCAACAAACTAGTCCAGAGGAACCCAGGGTAACTCCACTCTATCCAGGAGAAACACTTTGCATACTAACAACTAATTTACAATCAGTTCTCTTTTGTAACTATAGACTTTGCTCCTAAGGTCTAAAGTACAACATTAATAGTTACCACAGTTTGTCAATTTCTAAATTGTGCTTGATGCTATCACTATTGTTAACTGTACTATTGTAGCTAGGATATCACATCTGTTGTAATTAGTTGTTCTCCCTTCTGTAACAATATTGGGACGCTCTGGGGTAATAACCTATCCATACCCTAAAGCAAAAGACTGGAGACAGAGCCAAACAGACCAACATTCCACTCTCAATTAATTGGGAAGGTAGGATCTTGAGGCAGACACAAACCAAGAATCTCCCACACACAGAAGATATCTTTGAAGAATAGACTTTTCCTGGAGCCTTGATACTAGCAATAAAGCTACCTACTATCAAAACTCACAAGGATCAACACAGAAAACAAAATTTAAAAATATTTGAAATAGAAAATGTCAAAACAAAGCAGTAAAATGCAGTCTCAGACCTCCAGCCCATCCAGAACAAGTCCAGGAGACATCAACATAGAAGAAATTGGAAGCCACACACCTGAAATTTCTGAAACGATAACAACTGAAGTAAAGAAACAACTCCAGGAGGCTATAGAAGAAATCAGATCAGAAATAGTCTCTGAGGTAAAAAGCAAACGACAACCATATCGAAAGAATTGCTCAGCATATCTAAAGTAGACATATATATGAAAAAAAAAGAGAAGCAAAGGAAAATGATACAAACCTTGAATGAACAATACAGCAAAAATTAGAATGCATGAAACACATTCAACGAGATATCCAGGAAATTAACAATTAACAATTCCACAAAACTGAAGATAGATGTCCAGAACTTGAAGACAGTATGGGAGCTAGCTATCACAAAAGGAAAGCTCTTTTAAAAATAACAAGGAACCAGGAAACAACAATTCAACAGCTGCAAGAAAATGCAAATAAAAACAATATAAGACTGATAGGTGTCAATGAAAAAGCAAGAGTCAACACAAATGACATAAAAAGACTATTTGCACAAATAATAGAAAATTTCCTGAGCATGATAAAAAATCTGATACACAAATAAATGAGGCATATAGAACTCCAATTACCTATATCCAAAATAACTATATACCCAGACATATAATAATCAAGATGCCAGAAATTCAGCACAAGAACAGAATATTAAAAGCTGTTAAGCAAAAAGAAACAGATTGCCTGTAAAGGAAAGTCCATCAGAATCATGGAAGACTTCTCAATACAAACCCTCAAGTCAAGAAGAGCTTGGAGTGAAGTATTTCAAGTCCTAAAAGAATATAATTTCTAATCTCTATTTATGTACCCTGCAAAACTATCTTTCAAAATTAATGGAGAAATAAGATACTTCCGTGACAAAGAACAATGGAAGAAATTCATGTCCATTAAACCAATCCTACAAAGAGTACTGAAAGATATTCTAGAAAGATATAAAAATGGCCATAATACCAAAAATAACAACAGAAAGAAACCACCAAGCCAGACAAGAGTTAAACAGAGAGTAAAAGTAGGGAATAAACAGCAGGAAAATAACATGACAAACATAAACCAATGCACATCAGTTATAGCCATTAATGTAAAATGGCCTCAATTCACCAATCAAAAGAAACAAACTGGCAAAGTGGATCAAGAAATAAATGCAGAGACTTCCGGGAAGATGGCGACCAGGTGAGCAGCAAGGGAGCGATCCTCCTTAATAAACACCACCAGCTCGAGACAGACTTGGCGAGCGTGAATGCCGGGACCTCGGCTGGGAAGTTCAAACTGGGCGTATTTCTCTGAGCTGCCGGGGTAGATGCGGTAAGGCGGCCCAGGCTGCCGTGGCGAGACGTGGGAAAGCCCCAGACGCTGGGAGCCAGGGACGCTCCGCGCGGGGAGGAAGTTTGGCTGGGTCCGAGCGCCCTGGGAGCACAGCCAGCTCAATCCCTCCGGCCTCCCGAGCCGGTGCAGCTTTCCGGTGACTACCAACAGAGATCAGCTTTTTGGTGGCGGCAACGCCCGGCAGTCCCACATTTCGCACGTATCAGGCAGGCCGTGCGGAGAGCCCCAAACACTGGGAGCCAGAGACGCTCCGCGCGGGGAAGAAGTTTGGCTGGGTCTGAGCGCCCTGGGAGCACAGCCAGCTCGGTCCCTCCCGCCTCCCGAGCCGGTGCAGCTTTCCGGCGACTCCCGACAGAGATCGGCTTTTTGGCGGCGGCGACGCCCGGCAGTCCCACACTTCGCAAAAGCGCATTGGGCGGGCCGCGCAGAAAGCCCCAAAGGATAAACTGGCACCTTGGAACCTTCCTGCCTGCAGGGACTCCGAAAACTGCCTTTTAAGCGGAACTCTCAGCAGAAAGCTTAAGGGACATTCCCCCAAAGAAAAGTCATTGGAGCAACCTCTGCAGCAGACCTTTGCCTGCTGAACTGCCTGGGGAATCTACTGCTCAATAT
>PVLD010032459.1:0-14617 GCA_004027595.1 Dinomys branickii
ACTTGGCTAGCATGCTCTATGGCCTGGCTTCATTCTCAGAACAGCAAAATGAGCAAAAGACCCAATGACCTCCCACTGGGCCCCACTTTTTAAAGTGCTACTACGTCTCAGGATTGCCACACTGTGGACCAAGCTTCTAGCACAGTAGCCTTCAGGGAATGAACCATATCCCAACTGAACTACTTTTCTATATCATCCAGAAGAACACAGTTCCAGTGACATCTTGATTTTAGGCCAGAGAGACCTGTTTTGAATTTCTGACTTCCAAAATGATAAGAAAATAAATTTATGGCCTTTTAAACTTTGGTTTGTGGTAATTTGGTAGAGTAACAGGAAGGGAATACATGATCTATTTTGTGACAAAAGGCCCAATTTTATTTTTCTTGGGCTGAAAGAATTTCCAAGGGAAGAATTTTCTAATCTCCTGCCTGCATGGATGTGCGATTTTAAGTGATTTCTCCTGGTGTACTCAGGGTAGCCTTACCCTGAACCTAGCTGGCTTTCCTGAGGGCAGGGCCCTCTGTTTTATACTGGCTCTTCCTTCAGGGCAGGAGAAAGTTCCTTGCTATAGTAATTGACGAGGGAGGGCATCTGGTGCACCAGTTGCTAAAACCACTTTTCCTACTTTTTAAGTTCCACCTTCCACTAGTTTTCTAGGGGTGATATAATAATGTACCATAGACTTGGTGGTCTATACAACAACAATCAGTTTTATCCATTCTGGAGGCTATAAATTTGTGATCAAGGTAGGGACAGGGTTGATTTCTTCTGAGGTTCTTCTGAGGGATGATGGTTCTCAGGTTGCAGATGACTATCTTCTTGTGTCTGCACTTTATCTGCCCTCTGTTCACGTGTGTGTCCAAATTTCCTTTCTTTTTGTTTTGTTATTTTGAAACAAGGTCTCACTATGTAATTCAGACTGGCCTCAAACTCACTTCATAGCCCAGGCTGGCCTTGAACTCCAGGTGATTCTCCTGCCTCAGCTGTCTGAGTGTTGGGATCACAGGTGTGCATCACACCCAGCTCAAAATTTTCTCTCCTTGTAAGGACACCAGTTATACTGGATTAAGCCCTGCCCTAATGACTTATTTTCACTTAATTACCTCTTGTAAATACCCCACCTCTAAGTACAGTCACAGTCTAAGGGATTGAGGCTGAAATCTTCAATGTATTAATTTGGGTCGGGGACACAATTCAGCCAGTAAACATCCCTTTATTTCCTCTTGCACAGTTAGCTGGGACCTCTCATTCCTGAGCCATCTGGGAGACCTACTGGAAAAAACTCCCTTTGGCTGCTTTGTTTTTTCCACTCGCAAGTGGGCCATACCGAGTGGAGAGGTATTATCTGTAGTCATATATCAAACATACAATACAGTTAATTTATACAAGTAACAAAATGTCCTGTAAAATATTTTGTATTATAATACAAATGTATCTAACACATAGGCCACAGGGTGGACTTGGCTACCAGGGCTAGGATTTGCTTACTTCCAGCTACCAAGTCAGTTATTACTGGTCTCCCTGCTTTCCCATTTCCAGCACTGTGTTATGACATTCTCTTCTTGCATTTTCTTTGTGGGTGCATATCTTAAAATACATCCCAGTACTTTGCTTGAGGGCACTTTGAGATAGAGCAGAAATAATTGCTGTATTTTAATGGCCCATCTGGCACTGGAAGACCTGCATATTAAATTGGTACTTGTGTGTTTCAACAGAAACATTTGTGTGCTCCAAAAGAAAATCAAAAATTTTAAAAATCTGATTTTTTCCAAACTTATATGGGATTTTTTGGAGGGAGAGTGAGACAGGGTCTTGATATACAGTTCAGGCTGACCTTGAACTCATTATATGGCCAAGGCTCACCTCAAACTCATGGTGATCTTCTTGTGTCAGCCTTCCAAGCGCTGGCATTACAGGTGTGCACCACCATGCCCAGCTGGAGTCTTTAAAAAATGAGCCAAATTAGCTATAGTATTCTCTTTTCCTTCAATATTTTAATAAACTTACCAGAATATTTTTGAATTTGCAACAAGTCTTTGCCCTTGAATAATTTTTTCCTTGGTTTTGCAGTCCTGGGGATTCAACCCAAAACCTTTACACTGAACAACGTCTCAAGCCATGCCTATGCCCCCTTTTAAAGTTTTAAGACAAGGCCTCACTGAGTCACCAAATTGCCCAGGGTGGGTTGAACTTATGCTCCTCCTGCCTCAGCCTTACAAACTGCAAGTATTGCGGATTTATGCCACCATGTCCTGCTTTTGAATTATTTTAATTGAGATCAGTACAGCAGATGATAAAAGGGGTTGGACATAGTTATATGGTAAATAAGTGGTAAGAAAATATTGGCATATTTTAATTTCCATTTCAATGACCAATTTATTTAGCCCACGAAAAGTATATTTTGAACATTTTAATCTATTCTCACTGGTCTATCAAAACAATGGCCTTCATAAAGATGGACTATTCCTTGAGGCAACAGTGGGAATACTTTTATAGACTAAGCTATGAAAAGGGACCAGGAGTCTCAAATGATCTTTCAGCCTAAATGTCATCTCTTCATATCATCACAGTGTCACAGGCTACTGGCAGTAACTTTAGGGCCTTCCACATTTTACAGAAAGATTCCAAGTTCTGAGAAAAATAATACTGTTCATACTGTAATGGGCCTTCCTATTTCTCACACTTTTTATGGAGTTGGTATTTTGTCGGGTTGGAAATTAAACAGACTTGCAATCTTTCTACCACTCCTCCTGGCCCCAATCTCACATCCAAAGTATGTCACATATCTAAAGCCATATTTTAGTAAACCTACTTTTGCAGGCCAATATTACAGCTGTGATTTTCAATGTGTGGTCCATATGTTACCGAGTTTTGGGGTACTGGAGTCTCTAGAGGTGATTTCTAAATTCTTTCTGTCCTGAGCAAAGAATTGTTCAACACAAAGGCAAACAGTAGCAATGTTTCACATTTGTTAAAGGTAGGAAAAGAAATAAGCTCTTCAGGGTGAGGTTGGACCAAGAAAAAATAAGAAAAAAATGCATTCTATAGCATGAGAATAAACTGCTGTGAAAGAACACAGTAGCAAAGAGCTGTGTAGACTGTCCTTTTTTGTATCACCCACCCGTCAGGCTGACTTCAGGTCTGGGTCATCCTACTGAAAATCTGCTTGAGGTGTCCTTAGAAGTCTAGGTGCAGGTCTTTATGAATTGTTCTGTGCAGACCTCCAACATTGCCTGGAAACTTGTGAGAAATGTGGATTCTAGAGTCATACCCAGATCTGGAGAACCAAAAACTCTGGAGTGGAGCATAAAGTTTTAACAAGCTATCCATGAAAGCATATGGTACACTCAAGTATGAGAAGTTCTGATTCTAGAATTCAGGAATAAATTGACTATTTCAGGAGCTGGCATGGTGTCTGACTGTCTTGGTTACTTTTCTCTCATTGCTTGGACAAAATACCCAATGCCCAAAATTAGGGAAGGAAATTTAGCTCACAGTTTGTGGAGGTTTCAGTCCATACTCGGCTGGCTCCAAGGTAGAGTAGCACATGGAACAGGGCAACAGTTAATGGCGAGAGAAAACAGCAAAAGCAGTAAGAGGAAAAGGGTGGAGAAATGGCCAGCAGCCTCTTTCTCTCCCTTACGTGTGCAAACTTTCTGCCCCAGCGCAGGTGTAGCACTCACACCCATGAATCAATCATAAACTCTAAAAACCTGCCCCATGACTGCCTGTGTCTTTAGGGAGACACCCAGACACAAACCATAACACTGACATCCTAAAGATTCTCAGTACTTTTTTCAGAAAAAAACCTAAGAGTCACTTAAGACACGATTTTGAAACGGACAGCCTGTTGGGTGTAGTATATCTTCAATGATTTATAAAGGATCAATAGAAGACGCCATCATGCAGATAACTAATGACTCTTACACAATCGTAGTTAAAGGTGCCATGTCAACTGTGTGATAAAGTGTCCTTTCTTCAGTGGCCTGCTGTGATAAATAAGCTAACTTTTAAGAAAAAAATTATCTCTGAAGAATGAAAAAAATTATAACCTATGATTTGTCTATTTTGGTATCCCTGGCTAGATGTGTAGAGCTGCATATTGGTTCTCTGACCCTTTGTCTTCTCCACACAGATCTCTTTACTCTCTAATGACCTCATTGTGCCTTTGCTTGCTTGATTACATGAGTATTGTCAAAGCCCTTGGCAACAGCAGGGGTACAGATGTTAGATAAGGAGCTTGAAGCCTTGCGGGCAGCCACAAAGGCAGTGCCAGCTAGCAGAAGCAGCGGCTGGAAAGATGACCCTTGATCACTGAGGCTTGTAGTAAACACAAGGAAAATGCAAGGCCTGCAAGTTGATTCCAGTGGCTTGCACCGGAGAGCAGGTCACTTGGGGAGGATTCCAGAAGGTTTGGTGAGATGGGAACATTCACCAGAGAGTAGACTAAGAACCCTACAGAATGGCAAACTTGAGTTTATGAAAAAATAGTGAGCTCCTCTTTTGGATCATCTGGGCAACAAGTGGGCCTACAAAGATGGGTAAAATGTGTCTGTCTAGTTGGAGGTGCCATGGAGCCCCTTCTGTGGGTAGGCTTCTCATGGGTCCTTTATGATCTATAGCTATTCTTGAAGAATTCATATCTTTGACCTTGGGCTATTAGCAACTTTCCAGCCATTATATCCCTATCCCCTTGTGCCAGCCAATCAGTGTTTTAAAAGGAAAATTACTGAAAATATACCAAAATTTGGCCTTGAAACCCATCAAGAGCTATTGAAGATGAGTGGACCTTCATTAGCTGCTTCTAAGAATGCAGCAGTAGAAGATGGTAGGTCCTCAAAGGTAACACAGCTTGTCCCTGCGCCTCTCCTTGGGTCACACACCTTTGGAAGGTGCATCAGGTCTGGCTGCCCTGGAACAGTCATGGGGAAGGTAGTGTGGAGATAAATCAGAGATAGAGAGGGCTATTGGTGGACACTCAGCTATCCCAGACTCCAGCTGCTAGATCTTCTGAACCCAAGACCAGGTGAGAGGGAGGAGTTTTGAGATGGCTCCATTCACAGCCATCTGAGAAATCCTGAGCAAGACGCAAGATCTACCCAGTGAGGCAGCCAATCCCTGGGCAGTTAGAGAGTATGGTAACAAATGAATATTGTAACATGTACAACTGGGGTGTTATGGTACATAGCAATAGATAACAGCCACAAGGGCTGAGCATTATGAGGTGTGATTAAAGAACAGAGTAAATATTTATACAGGAATTTTAAAAATATACTACAGTAGAAGACATGTTGCTATTAATGCCCCCTCAAAATCTACTCTCCTCGCTTCAGCACACTTACCTCATTATTCTTTCTACTTTCTGAAGCTGTTCTAGAAGTCCTCTTTCATGAGTGTTTTTATGAGGTGTGATAAAAACTTCCGTGAATGCTGCTGCCTTTTAAACAGAAAGACAGACTTATAAAAACGTGAGTGTTTCCTACCTGCCTCATTCACCAGATCTGGCACTATGTGACTGTAGCTCTTCCCTAAAGCCAGAATGACCATGAAAGGAAAACATTTTGAATTTATGCAGGACACTGAGGCAGCCACAACAGTAGAACTAAAGACACTCATAAAAGAGGACTTCCAGAACTGCTTCAGACAGCGGCAACAATGGTGGAACAAGTGTATTTGAAGTGAAGGGGAGTATTTTCAGGGAGATTAATAGCAATGCATATTTTACTGTAATAAATTAAAGAAAAAATAGTCGTCATATGTTATAGTCAAACCTAGTATTTATCCCTTGGGTTTTGCTCCACAATATCATACCTCGTGGGGTTTCCTCCCGACTTTGCTCTGTGGCTCTTCTTCCACACTCTGCCAGGCTCTTGGACAGCTGGGTTCCCTGAGATCAGATCCTCTTTCCATTCTTGTCCTTTTCATTCATCTGCATAGTTGTCATCATTCCCTGGGCCCCAGTGTCCCAACTTGATAAAGGCTGGTACAGACACTGCTGAGAACCCCACCTTGCTCTTGCTTTCAATTCTACTGACAGACAAGGGAGACACTAACTTATTCAGGTCCTAGCCATTCATTGCCAGGATGACCTAAATCAGAATTAGTCTAAATCAACCATTAATTGGTTTTGGGGTGATCATTTCTTCTAGTTCTGGCTCATGAGATGAAAGAAGAATTTGCTGGGAAGTTTTCCTTCCAGTATAAAGGAATGTTAAAATGTCAAAATGTTGGCAGAGAAGACCTGACTTCCACCCTTTACCACTTGTTCCAGCCTCAATGTTCTGCCTAGAGGTTGTTTCTCCACTCCCAAGGCACAGAGCCAGCACCCCAGGGGTACGAGACTGCATAATAAGATGAGCTTTGCCTCTGCACAGTGTTATCACTGCCCAGATCTAGCCCTTCCAACTGCTTTCCTCTGCTTTTTTGCTTTGTTTTAGTTTTATGGGAGAAAAATAAACTCCATAGAGACAGTGTGTTATTCTGTCCCAATCTCTTTGGCTACATTTTATGAATCTGCCGTCTGCTTCTCCAGTTTTGGTGTGTGCTGCTTCTGCCTGCTGATACCTGTGACCTGTATGACATTTAGAAAGATTCTTCTGTCTTTCTAAACACTGTATGGTTTAAGTTTGAATAATGCTTATAAGATTTCGTGTGTACCTCTGGAGCCCCAGAATATTATCAAGATGCTGCTGGGCAAGGGCCCTTGATTTTCATTAATCCTATCTGGACTTCACTGAGCCCTTAGAACCTGCAAACTGCTCTTTCTTCAGACCAGAAAAATCATCATTTCATTATTTCCTTAATTGCTCACTTCTCTTTAGTCCTTCCTTTTTCTCTTTTAGTAGAACTCTGATTAGTTACATGTTAGAATTTTTGGGACCTTTTTACCTGTATCTTAACTAATTCCTCATAAATTCTGTTTTGGTATCATTTCTCCAGAACTCTTTCATCTTCTCAACCTGAAATGCTGTACATATTTAACAATCCATACCATCCCTGGAAACCACCCTCCTTCTTTCTGTCTCTGTGAATTTGAGTGTCCTGGTTAACTCACAAGAGTGAAATCCTATAGTCTCTGTCCTCTTATGTTTGCCTTATTTTACTCCAAACAATGTCTTCAAGGTTCGTGTATGTTCATTATTCCTTTTTAAGGCTAAATAATGTTTCATGAATAGCTCACATTTTCTTTACCCTTTCATATGCTGATGAACTTTTGGGTTATTCCCACCATTTGATTATTGTAAAGTGGTGATGGTGAACTTGTGGCACACATGCCACAGTGGGCTATTTGCTATCACCGAAAGCTCTAAAAGGTTCACCATCACTATTGTAAAGAATGTTGGTAGGTATGTATATTACATATATTTACTCTTGACCTAAGTTATTTTTGACATATACCAGAGGTGGAATTTCTGGATCGTATTCTATGTTCCATTTCTTTAGGAACTGCCATGCTGTTTTCTACAGTGGCTGAAGATTTAAAATTTTAAATCCACCAAGAAGGCACAAGGACTCCAATTTCTCTGCACTCTTTTCAACACTTCTAATTTTCTGGGATTGTTGTTATTTGCCCGTGTTTTTGTGTAGTTGTTATCTCAATAGCTGTAAATGGCATTTCATTGTGGGTTTTGTTCGTTTTTTCTTAGTTATATGACATCTTCATCCCACTCATGTGGAGTCCACTGTTCTGATTGGTTCACATTGCCTCTTCTGTTTTAATTTTATTCATTTAATCCTTGATGATTTGTATTGTCATTATGTGTAATAAATAGTGCCATAGAATAGGAAACAAAATTCATGCATCTTATTTATTTATTTATTTATTTATTTATTTATTTAGACTTTGGAGACAGGGTCACATTGTGCAATTCAGGCTGGCCTTCTATTCATTAGGTAACCCAGGCTGGCCTCAAACTCGGGGCAATCCTCCTGCCTCAACCTCCTGAGGCTGAGATTACAGGTGTGTGCTACCATGCCCAGATGCATTCTTTTTTAAAACCTCGAAATCATTTGTCTTCTTTAAGTTCCAGAAAGTCTTTTTCTAAAGCTAACAATGAGTTTCTTTAAGTCTTCTCTTTCCTTTTCTATATTGGTTAGTGGTGTATTTGAAATAACAATAAATGGCAAATGATGAATTCCATCTACTATTATTTCCTGGAACCTGTTTTGGGTTTCTGTTTAGCATCACCCCCTGGGAACTAGGCTCCATCTGATAAGTGCTCACATTCCACAGTCAGTTAAAGCTACTGGTGCCCCTCCCTAGGACTCCTATGGGACAGGGGTGTCGCTCAAACAGGCTGACGAAAGAGCAAGCCTTTCTCCACCTTGCTTTTCCCTCTTGCGGCTATTGAGCCTCTTCTCTAATTGTTACATTTTTTTTGCTTCTCTCAGGAATGGGAATTTTAGGCCCACCTGAGCAGCTAACGCCCCCTAGGCCTTTGGGAAGAGAAAGACCCAGGGGTCCCTCATAGGTTAATACTTTGTGCGCAGACAGATAACCTGCTTCCCTGGGAGGCTTCAAGCATCAGCAATTCAAGAAGGTTCAGTTCCTTGTATTGCTTCTCCTCTTTTTATTAGAACATGCTGTGTGCATTTTGTTCCTGATAAAGGGAATTTGTGTGCTGTGTTTGCAAATGTCACTCCAAAACTGAAACCTTCTGGTGATTTCAAAACTTAACTTGTTGTTTCTGTACAAGTCTCTCTACTCTCACTCTTCAGTGACAGGGAGGCAGGACTGGGCCATGGCCACTTGTGGGGTAGAAAAGTGGTGAAAATAACACTGGCAGGAGAACCCATGATCCATAGCCAGCACAGAAGTTTCACTTTTGCCAGAGAGAATGGAACTGGTAGAACTGGAAGTGGCTCCATCAGAGGGCCCTCTACTGGAAGGCTTTAGTGTATATCTGTAGCATCTTATGATGGTCAAATTTATGTGTCAACTTGTGTGGATCACAGGTGTCCAGACACTTGGCCCAACATTATTTTGGTTGGATATGTGACGGTGTTTTGCAAGGAGGTATACATTCACATGAGTAGACTGAGCAATACAGAATATTCTCTGTAATGCAAGTGGGCCTCATCCAATCAGGTGAAGATCTGAACGAGACAAAAGGGCTGACTTTTGCTGCCTGATGGTCTTCAAACTGGAACATCAGCTGTTCTTTGTTCTACAGCAGCCTGATCACCTTTGGACTTGAATTGATTTATGGATTTTTCAAATTTCGGACTTAGCCTTCATAATCATATGAACCAGTTTCTTACAATAAACTTGTTTACCCCCACCACACATTCCATTGGTTCTGTTGCTCCAGAAAATCCTGCCTAGTACACACCCTCTTCAGAGATATGTGGAATTGTGATCTTCAACCAGGCAGCACCATCTTCTGTCCCTTGGCTTACTAGGGAAGCAGTCCTATGCGCATTATTTCTGCTAGGACAACAGATTCCACTTCCCTTTAAAAAATGGTTTGCACATCACTCCCAGATAAATGGATGAGGGAATGAATGAATTTACCTATAAATTATATGCATGTACTGCTCTGATAATAAATAAAATATTATATATTTATTTATACATTACATAAACACATTTCTTCCTTAATATAGCTGATATGTTATTAAATATTAAAAATCCTGAGTAAAGTTTTCTCCTACTCAAGTGAATTGTCTTCATGCCCCACTTACAGACACTGGCTTTGAGGCTCCTGCACAAAGGTTGGAGGTTTGGATGCCTGAGGCTCTGCCAGCAGGCTCCAGGCAGCAAATGGGAGAGGAAGGGATGCAGGGTCTTCAGCTGACTCTGTCATCTTATGTGTTCATAATCTGTTCATTAGAGTAGATCAATGGGTCCCAAACCTACCTGATGAGGTGTTCAGCCTGTATGTTTCTTTCTTCTCTTTCTTCCTTCCTCCCTCCCTCTCTCCAACTTCTCTCTTTCATTTTCCTTCCTTTCCCTCTCCCTTTTCTTTCCCTTTTTCTCTCCCCTTCTTTCATTCCTTCCTCTCTTTCCCTTTCTTTTTTCTTTCTTTCTTTCTTTCTTTCTTTCTTTCTTTCTTTCTTTCTTTCTTTCTTTCTTTCTTTCTTTCTTTCTTCTTTCCCTCCCTCCATACCTTTCTTTTTAAAAAGTCATTTCTCAAAGATAAGATCACTAAGTATGTCTGGAATTGTTTCTGTATCTTCAACATCACAGTTCATCTGAGAGATGCAAATTAAAACAACACTGAGATGCCATCTCACACCTGAAAGAGTGGCTATTACCAAGAGATCAATAACAAATGCTGTAAGGGCTGTGGGGAAAAAGGAACCCTTCCCCACTGTTGCTGGGAATATAGACTGGTGCAACCATGGTGGAAATCAGTGTAGAGATTCCTCAAAAAACTGGGGTGGGAGATCCCATTTTATCCAGCCGTTCCCCTCCTTGGTATCTTCCTGAAAGAATGAAAAGTGTCATACTATAGCAATGTATTCACAACCACATTTGTAGCAGCACAGTTTATAATAGCTAAATCTCAGAGACAACCCAAATGCCCATCAACTCTTGAATGGATAAAGACATGGGTTTTTCTTTATACAATGGAGTACTACTCTGCCACAAAGAAGGATAAGCTTAGGGCATTTCTAGAAAAATGGGTGCACCTTGAGACCTACTCGTAAGTTAAATAAATTGGACACACATGTTAAAATACTACATTGTTTCTCTGGTGTAAGAAACCCAAAGGGTAAATGAGGACCAGAATGTATAATAGATATTGGGAAATAGGAAGACAATGTTCAAATTAGGAAGGGAATGAAGGGGGAAAGTAAAGAAGTGAAAAGTTAAAAAAATGAGAAAAGAAGGACAAAATGAAAACAAAGATTTTGTAAATTGGGAGGGGAGAAGAGGTTGAAAAGAGAGCAAGGGAATGGGGAAAAAGTCAAATTACTGTATATAATGTAAAGGTACAAATTCTCTAAAATGAATGTGATCATTATGTATATCTAAAATGCACCAATAATATCAGATTTAAAATAATAAAAGCATACAACTATTACATGGATGAAAAATAGTCCTGGTTACTATTGTGTTTAGTCACCTCAGAAAATAAGGACTCTTTTGGACTTGTTTGGTGGTACTAGGGATTGAAAATAGGGCCTTGTGCATGCTAGGCAAGTTCTGTACCACTGAGGTAAGTGTCTAGTCCTTCTTAAGATTTATTTTGAGTCAGAGCCTTGTTAAGTTGCCTGTGTTGCCATTGAATTTGGTATCCTCCTGCCCATCTTCAAAATGATTGGGACTATATGTATGTGTCACTACTCCTGGCAAGGATATAATTTTATACAACTGCCATAACATTACCACACTTAAGGGAATTCACAAAGGTCTGACATCATGTCATATATAGTCTCCTGGATCAGTTATCTATTGCTATATAACAAATAACCCAAGAGTTACTGCCTTCATACAATAACAATGTACTAGCCCGGTCCTTTTCAGGTCAGCAGCATAGACTGATTGCAGCTGTTTCTGGAGGTCACCTAGCTACTAGCCAATGTGTCAAATGTCAAAGGCACTTTTTATTGCCTTAGGTATCCACATGGCAGCCCACGAATATGCAAAACAGACCTGACTCACTGGATAGAGCATCTTCAGGCAATCTTGCTTTCAGGTAAATTTCCCTTTTGTCTGCTTTTGTACCTTTAAGGAACTGCTCTGGTACAACCATAAGGTGTATTCAAGGGGTGAATACAGTAGAGTAGCACCCAACTGCAGCTCTCAGGCCACCTGCTTTCCTTGATTCCTGGTGCTCAGGCTGAGCCTGTGAGTGAAGTAGCTCACTGTCCTCAGTCCTGTGTTCCCATGGCCCAGCTTGGCGCCTAAGCCACTTCTCCCTTGTCTCCTGCACCTTCCCCAGCCCAGAGAAAGCTCTCCAGAGAGCAGTGGCTTCTGCCACACAGGGAGAGCAAGGAGAATTTGGTGGATTTCAATGAAAGCCATTAATCAATACTTAAATTTTTCTGTTGGTGAAAGATGAATGTCCATTCTTCCTATGTGCATGTGTTCTGCCATGCAATATATCATGGAGTCAAAGCCCAGAGCTGTGTTTCTGCCTCTCTTGCTTTCCTTTACCAGGCTCCGGAGAAGGCTGACCCCGTCACTGACCTGTCCAGCCCATTTCTTCAGGTGTGAATTAGGGAGTACCAGAAAACTCTTTAGGGGAATATAAGGGTATGTTGAAATGGAAACGATGTGTACACCTCAGGAGTTGTTATTATTATTTTTGACATAGGGTCTCATAATGTTATTCAGGCTGGTCTTGAAGCCACTATGTAGCTAGGCTACCTCAAACTTGCAGTGATATTCCTGCCTCAGTGTCCCAAGTGCTGGGATTACAGCTGTATGATACCGTGCCTGGCTGGAGTCATTACTAAGGCAAGTAGAGTTCCATAAAAGCACAAGCCTGGAGAACAACTATTGTCCCTAAACTCTGAGCAAAATGATGGGGTCACTGAATTATATGGAGTGGGCCCTGCTTTCTGGGTCCTCCTAGAAAGTACCTCAACAAGACTCTCACCTGGCTTGTGAGAGAGCAAACTTCCCTTTTGGTGATGGTTAGAAGGTCACAGTCTGAGACAGGCCTGGTGGTGCATGCTTGTAATCCCAGAGCTCTGGGAGGGTAAGGCAGAAAGATCACAAGCTCAACATCAGCCCAGGACATTTAGTGACTTAGAAAGACACCCTGTGTCAAGGGCATTCTATGTACTTTTAGGGAGAAAATAATTTCATAATTAAATTGTGATTAGGGCTTGACAGAGGCCTAGTATCTTGCTATGGGAGCTGCCTTTAATATGCAGAAACATAACTCTGTGTGCCTTGGTAACAGTTGAGGCCTCAGTGATCTGTGATGCTGTGATGCTCTAGGGGAAGATTCCATCAGCTGAAGACATCCTGGTTTCTTGGGAACCCAGTAGTAATAAAATAAGGGTTTCCTCTTGGGGAAAGGACAAATTCTTTATTAACCCACCATCTCTCCAAACTGTCCTCATCAACTTAAAAATTGTCATTAGCATAAGACCGCTACTACCATGCTGAGGTTCTGACTGCCTTGTGGCCTTTTAGTCCTCGTGAACACTGGTGATCCCAGATATCCATTGTATCACCATTTTGTCTCTTGCTGTTTCTTTTTGGCATGCACCATAATACTTTGCAGAACATTGGGGATTCACTCCAGGGGTCCCAGATAATCCTGTGTCAAAGTTAAAAATTAAAAAGGAGCTTGCTATGTTGCCCCACACAAAGGTCCTGAGTTCAAAACTCAGGATCATAAAGAAAATTAAAGTTGGTCTTTAGCAAACACGTTCCTTTTATTTAACCTAGAAACAATCACCCCGCTGCTCGTTCTTTCTTTCTTTTCTTTTCTTTCTTTCTTTCTTTCTTTCTTTCTTGTACTGGGGATTGAACCTGGGGTCTTTTTATTGAGCTACATCCCCTATATTTTTATTTTGAGACAGGGTTCACCAAGTTGCTCGGTTGCCCAGGTTGGGCTGAAACTTGTGATCCTCCTGCCTCAGCCTCTCTCAGTACTGGGAATATAGGTATATACCATCATACCCATCCAAACGATCAGTTTTTAATTTATTAAGGCATATTGTATGTCAGATACTTTTTTTTGTCTTTTCGAGACAGGGTCTTGCTATACAGTTCAGATTGGCCTTAAGCTGACTTTGTAGCCCAGGCTGGTCTTGAACTTTAAATGTTCCTCCTGCCTAAGCCTCCCAAGTGCTGGGATTACAGGCATGTGCCACCATGCCCGGCTGTCAGATACTTTTCTAGAGACCTCTATTAACTCAGTTATATCGTGTGAAATCCATGAAGTAGGACTGTTTTACCCCTATCAGACAGATAAGGAGATTGAGTCACATAAACATTAGATACTTCACCTAAAATCACAGCTGAACATGGTAGAAGCTGGTAAAAAGACAAAAATGGATCTGTTATTCTATGACCTATCAAAGATATTCTATAAAAATAACTCTTTACATCTAAAAAACAAAGAGGTTTCTTTTATTAAGGAAAATTTTAATAACAACAAAAGATACAGTTTAAACTGAGCGTAATGGGTCATCCCTGTATTCCCAGAACTCAGATGTCTGAGGCACAAGGATTTCTGTGAATGTGAGGTGAGCCTGGGCTACGACAGTGAGCTCAAGACCAGGCTAGACTGCACAGAAAGACCTTGTCTTAGAAAATCAAAACAAATTATAAAAAAGGGCAGAGTTTATTTGTAAAAGCAAGGCCCTATAAGAATAGTCTCCTTAATAAAAGTGGTACTAGAGACCAGTAGTAAAAAATGCTTACCTACAAAAAAATGCAATGTATCATTAAATCTAAAATTAAAAAAATCAGTTATAACTCAGCAGCCTAGCTATCCATTTCTTTCTGGAGAGACATATTACGCATGAATTATACATCTTTCATTCCTAGCACAACTTGGTGGGTGTTCTACTCCAACAGTACCTCAAAGCAGCAGATTAATACAAAGCCAGGTTCTAAAAGGATATCAGAGCATAGGATTTCTTACTTTTACTCATTCAGCAATGAACATTTTGTGAGTACTTGCTAATTGCTATTTCACAGGGG
>PVLD010032460.1:0-14618 GCA_004027595.1 Dinomys branickii
TTTTTTTAAAAATAAAAGTACAAAAACATATTAACAAACAGACACCAATTAGCATAAAAAATAGTACAATCACAACTGATCTATAGACAAGGTGACATGGTCTCAACAGTGGTTATTGCTTTATCCATTGATATCTTCGAAGTGTAAATATATGAACCCATATACAGACATGCAAAATTGGTCAGACCATTAATCCTCTGAACAACAGAAAAACACAAAAACCAAACATCCAAAGACAGAATCCCGCATTATCTTGTGTATGATTCTTTGGGTAACTATTAGAAATAATCTTATAAAATATGTGTCCTATTTTATATATTTTCTCCTTGCAATAAACCCTAAAACCCCTACAGTGTGAAACATTTAAAGAAGGAGAAAATAACTAAGACAAGGGGAACAACACTGGTGACTGTAAAGAGACAGAAGAGAAAGTTTTAAGATTAGAACTAGATTCTTAAGAGTAGGTGTTTTGTGAAAGAAACATGTAGATAATGCTGGAAAGTCAGTTTGGGGCAGTTGCAGAAGAACCAGCTGAGGAATGAGTTTCCTTAGCCCTGTGGAGGTTTATACTTTCGGTCTGTATTGGCAGGAGTAGCAGTGTGTAGCAGAGGGGTTCACTTGGAGAGAGAGAGATGGGGAAATTCTAGACAGGTGATTACAGGACATAGAGTAGAATGTGGCAAGCGATCAGCAAAAGGTCAGATCTGGCACTGAGATTTCAAGGCAGGAAAATTTTGGAGACACAGCTATGCTGTTGGACACAAGGAAGATGCTCAGTCCTGGAGGCAGCCGTGCAAGAAACCACGGAGAGACAAAGGAAAAGTCAGACAAAGACAAATGTAACTACAGACCTAAGTTCAGAGGACAGGCAGGTCGGGGCCAGTGTCTTGCTCCAGTTTGCCCTGCGATCACAGAGTGCTTGAGCCTGCGTCATTCATAAAGAGCAAGTCTGGAGGCTGAGAGTCCTTGTCAGGGGGGCCAGCAGGCCCGGTGTCAGGCAAGAGGCCAGTCTGTGTCGGAGATGGTGCCTTGAACACTGCGCCCTCCAGAGGAGAGCAAAGCTGTGCCTTTACATGGCAGAGGAGAGGAAGAGCTGGGGACCCCTCCGACAGTGTATTAAGCCAGCTGACCACACGGAGGTGGGTCTTTGGGCCCAATTGCCTCTGGAAAGTCCTGCTTTTCAGTGTCATTGCCCTAGTCATTGAATTTCAGTGGGTCTTAGAAGGGAGAAACCAACGCTAAAGGAAGGACATACTGTTTCCCTGCACACAGAAGTCATTCCGGGTTTGTGGCTCTTTAGGGCGCAGATGACTTGGACTGGCGGGGTCCTCAGTTGACTGTGACGGTGTCCACCTTCCTGCGTTTCTGAGCCTTGGCTTTTTCCAGTTGAAATTTAGAAGAGTAGTTGTCTTAATGTAACTGTTCACTAGCCTTTGACTCTTCCTGGCAACTGGTGATTATTCAGTGCTTGCCTAAGCCCTCACTATTTCTAAGGGCGGGACACTCACTTCAACATTCCCAGCACTTTGGGTTAGAAAGAGCTACAATATATGAAGTGAACAGGCATCTCCTCTCCATGTTCTCCCAATTATGCCTGCTTCTTTCTTGTGCTCTTCTCAAACAGATAAAAAACTGGAATTGGCCAAGTTTACATGTGATACCTGAGCAACAGTGACATCGTCTTCTCCTCATCATAATGATACATAAAACAAACAGCTGTCATACTAACATTTGGAGTCCTAAACTTCTAGGTCAGAAGTTTCATGACCAAGAGGGTACCATGCTGTGAGGAAGTACAAGACACATAGAGAAGCCATTTTCAGGTTTTGTAGATGACAGTCCCCACTGGAGTCTCAGATGATGCCAGCATCAATCACCCGACATGTGCATGGAGATATTTCTAGATTTCACTCTCCCTCCACTTTACATCTTCCCAGCTGAGATCCCAGACATCATATGACAAATATAACTAGTATGGTTGAACTGTCACAGAGTTGCTGAATACTTGCTTTATGCCTCTGAGTTTTGAGAGGACTTATTGTGTAGCTCTCATAACTGGAACATGTAATTTGTATTGTGTAAGAGGTTAATTAAACATGATGAGAGTTCAGAAGAGAGATGATGTTGGGACTTTATCCCCCAGGGTAGTTTCCTGCATTATAAATGATGTTTGAGTACTTAAGAAGAGATGAGATAATTCATGGAAGTGTACAGAATTAAAAGAGAGAGGAGGGAAGAAAGTAAACTATAAGAACAAAAAAAGTGGGTGGGGGCTGGGGTAAGGAACACGAAAAAGATCCAGAAGAAAGCATCCAAGGAGGGAGAAAATCCTGGAAAGGGGGAAGTTCAGAAATGTGCCAGATGAAAACGTTTTATAACATACAAACTGCTTAGTGCTCTCATATGCTCTAGAGAAAGCACCAAAAATACGATTGTGGGTTTTACAACAAACAGATGATCTTGACAGAGAAGTCTCTGAGAAAGGTAAGGGAGAAAAGCAGGGTAAAGGATGGTAAAAAATTGGTGCCTGGCGGAGTAGGTGCTTGGTATTTATCAGGCTAATGAATCTGGGATGATGAAATAGAGATGAATTGGTTGTATACATGAAAGAAGAGAGAAACAGCTGACAGAAAATAAAGATCAAAGGAGTGCTGGTATGGAGGAAGGCGCAAACAAGAGATTTTAGCACTGGTGACTGAGCTGTGGGCATTTCTCCCCGGCGCTGTCTGTCCTGCCCTCCGCTACACTGGCAGCCTAGATGCGGCTTTACAGAGCCGGTTGCACCCGCCCCGCAAAAGTCAGAGCTGCTCTGAGCTTTACTCCAAGGCTCTGAGACTCTTTCCCCTACATCACAGCACAGCCTGATTACAATGACATAGGTGAGTTGCTAACACTTCCCAGAATTTATAGTTCTTTTAATTAAAAAGGTAGGGGGTGGGAGTATTAGGGGTTAAACAGTCAGCCAACTAGAACAGAGGATCCCAGGCTATGAACTCTTTGACAGGTGCTGCAGACAAAATTAACATCGATTCTGACAGTACATTCCTTCTTTCTTAAGCTTATAACACTGTCTACCTTAGATTTGTTCCTCATGTGACTGAATCAGGCAGAAACACGCCGACTCCTTTATGGGATATACTGGGTGCGGTGGGAGGTAGAGATGGTGGTGAGGGAAGGGGGAAGAGATGCAGAACAATCCTTTCAGACAGCTGAATATTCTGATTTCCCCCTTACAACCAGGTGTTTAAGTTAAACACATTGCTGTTTCTTCATACTAGAAAAGCTTGGTTTTTTTGTTGTTAATTTTGTGGTCCCTTGATGTTTTTATTATCAATTTAAGCTGCGGTTGAGGTGAATTTGCCTGGCACAGATCCTTGACAAATTGGCCTATGGATGACTGGTGCCAAAAGCCCAATCTTTACGAAGTAGGCAGAATGCTTTTCTAAATATATAGAGTAACACAATATTACAGAGATACAGTATGTTAGGTCAGCTGCTTTCCAGGCCTCCCTAATTCTGTGGCACCAAGGTGTGTTCTGTGCTTGAACCATTCTAAATGAATAGAAAACTTTGGTTACTTGAAGAAAGTGAGAGAAATATGGATCTTTGCCAAATCATATGTCCAAAAGGCCAATTTAGAATTACTAGAATATAAAAGTTCTTTATAAGATGATTATTAAAGTGCCTTATATGTGCCTGCCAAATACTGAAGGGGTAGATCCTCCTACCTATTATATTCTGAAGCAGATTATTATGAAAAATGGTTAGAATCTCTATTAATATCAAACAATGGACTTATTGTGAAAAGAAAATGTCAGCCTTTGGTCCTTCTGCCTGCCCTGAGACCCTGTTTGTAGTTAAATGCATGCTATTGGTTTTTTCTCAATATGCCATTGAAAGCACATAAACAAGTTGCCAACAACCTGCTAGTCTTCCTGCCAGATCTTCCTAAGACACAAGTGGATCATGACTTGGCTGTCTTCATCTCCTCAAGTAAACATTGGATCATAAAAGTATTATGTTAGAATGAATATTAGAAAATTTATAGGAATGAATACATATTTCAGAATACTTCTTTCTTCCTTAACAGTTATTGGTGCTCACAAACCATATCTCTTCCCACTCTGATAATGGCTTCATTAAAAAGCATGCAAGTCAAGTCTGGGAGTCATGAGAATGGCTGCATCCACAGATATGCTGCATGTAGGGGACCTCTTGTTGTACCCCAGGGAGGAATGGCGGTGGATATAAGAAAAATAAAAACAAGAGACAAGAGCTGAGTCAGGGAGAGGTGACCTCTTATCTGATGGGCAAGAAGACTTAACATCAATAGTAGGGGCATTTATTTATACTCTTGCAGGGTTAGTATCATGAGAGGCAATGTTACCTAGCAACTAATGACTGTATTGTCCAGGCAGGATGCTTTTCTCAAGACTGAGATAGCTTGACTGTTTTAGGCACTCTTGCTCTGTCCTGCCCTCACACATATGACCAATGTCCAGCTGCAGAAGCTCCCAATGCTGCACAGTGGACACTCTTGCAAAGTGGAACTTGGTCTGTGTCTAGAGAGACAATTTTGCAGAGTCACCTGTGCCGAGGCCCTTCTTTCTTTCTTAGGCATTGGAATGGATAATTTACTCTGTCCTCTTGGCTGGTCCACAGAATGTCTTCATATTTTTGTAAACATTGCTCTAGGTATGTCTATGAGTGTTTCTGGGTAAGGATAGAGTTTGATTTGGTACATGTGGTAAAGCAAGTAGGCTTTCCTAGTCTGGTGGTCCTCATCCAATCAGTTGAAGGTCTGAATGAAATAAAAGGCTGAGTCAGAGAGAATCCTCTCTCTCTCTGACTTTGTGCTGCAACATCAGTCTCCTTCTCCAAACTCAAACTGGTACTGGAACATTCACCATTGGAATGTGTGTGTGTGTGTGTGTGTGTGTGTGTGTGTGTGTGTGTGTGTGTATATATATTTCCAGGTCATATATATGTTCTATTTATCTAGAATATCTTGAATACTACAGACCTTTTGTCACTGTTTTCTGGACCCACTGTGAAGGATGCAGTAGAAGATGAACATCTGCAAAGTCTTGATGTTTCAAAACTGATTCATGATCCAACATTTCACTCGTGGTAGATTCATCTCATGCATTGAATTGGAGCTTTGCTCCTGTCATCCTAATAGTTAATATGGTGCGGCAGGTGTCATAACACAGGAATAAGATTCTGTAATCTCCTCCTTCCAAACTTTCTTGGATTGTGTAATGGGAAAGGCCATTTATTAGGATTTCTTTGTTTGGAGAAAGCAAAAGCACAGAGCAAATGATAACAAATTGTTCTTTAAAGTGATTTTCAATTTTGGGCCCAAATTGACCATCCTGTGTCTTTGACTCTTTAATGGTGATATCTCCAGATGTTCACCTGCCAGCTGGCAGGCTATTTTTGCATTAATTTGTCCCTTAGGTTGAGGGGCACAAAGGACTACAGAACGGAAGGAGAGCGGATGCAGCTGACTCTGCTCTTCTTCTTCTGTCTGGTCTCGGTCGGGTGTAAGACTGGAGTGCAAGCCTGAACCTGGACTGATTTTTGGAAACCAGAACTGGGGGAAAAGCACAAAATGTTACTGACTTCAAAAGGTTATTTCCAGTTCTGTGCTGTCACAATTTAGAAGACAGGCATGTCGACAGGCTTGCTAAAATGTTTGGCAAATGGAAATTCTGCTCCTCCAGGGAGCGCTCAGGGAGAGGTTGTGTGAGTCTTAAAGGCCACATTTTAAAAATGTTTGTTGAACACATATTGGGACATATAAAATATTTTCATAAAAATTTCTATACCAACATTTTGACAATGATTACATTGGCCCAGAACGCAGTGGAAGACATTGTAATGACCAACAGGAGGCGTGGGCAGCTGGTTTAATTTTCCTGTGTTGAGTCGGACTTGGGGCACGTCACTTCACCTTTAGGCTCTGATGGTTATAATGCCGTGGGAGATTAGCCCAAATGGAAGGGTTTCAAACTGCATGAAAGGATGACCTGCTCCACACAGAGGTTAGAATGGGCTTCATTTGTCCAAGACCCCAATCTCTGTTTCAACTAAAAGAGCTTCATCTTGATGAACTTCACATACATATGAGGCTTCTGTGAAGCATTTCATTTAAAGAAAAGTTCTGTTACTAAAACGAATAGAAAGCTTTCACTACATGATCTCTAATTCTCCTTCCCATCATAATATTCTACGTAATTACTTCAGTGCGCTTCACCAAGAAAGGAATCTCTCATTTGTCCATGTGGAGGAACCCAGTCAAGCAATTGCAAGTGGCTATGTTATAGTGAGTCTGTATACTCACTCTGTTTTATTCATTTACCAACTTTTTTTTACTTTAAAGAAAAGAAAAATAAACAATAAAATAATGATATAAAATTTCAAAACAAGATTGTAGGAGGAAAAAAATTGTAGGAGAGTAACAATGGTCAGTACATTGTATGTTATCTTCAAAGTAGCTGCTCAGATTACAAGATGTATAGGCTTTAAAAATTGATCAAACAATATAGGCATATATCTTTCCTTTCAATGGGCTAATAGCAATTATTAGTATAACTATTTTAACAATCTTCGGTGTGTATACACACACACACACACACACACACGCATATATATATATTTATATATTTTTCCTTTTCCCTTCTTTTCTCCTTTCCCCCTCCCTTCTCCTTTCCCCCATTCCAGTCTCTCTTTCCTTTTGAGCATCTTCTTCCCACTTCACAATATCTATTGTACATTGTGCTGCTTACTACTCTTTCAGACTATTACACAGGGAGACAATATAATGTTTACATTTTTAAAATTTCTGCATGATGTGAATGGCTAAATTTATCTTAAATTTTCTCCACATTTACTTTCTTAAATGTTCACTTTGGTTTTTTAATATACTGAGCTCCTACACAAGACATTATTTCACTCATAAAAAACACCAGAAAGATTCTCAATAAAATTTTAATGATTTTCAATTCTTAAAGTATAAGTGGAATACCATTCTGAAGTTTTATCCACAGAGACTAAAATCACTTTCTGTTGACAGTGTCTCAAGGGGGTTAACTCAGCACCCTTATAGACCCTTTCTCCTCCAGGTGGAATTAATCTTTTCTGGGACTTGCTGGAGGGCAGAAACCTCAATCTTGTCTGGTCTGAAATACTTTATGTTTTAACAAGTAAAAAGTGTTTTATCCTTGGCTCTCAGCTAGTTTTAATTCTTCAAGCATTTGTTTCTTTGAATGTATTTTCAGACTGTTAAAGAAATGAGTCATTTCTTAGGGTTCTTAAAGGCAGGTCTTTATTTTGAGAGAACATCTCTAAATGCCATTACTGCTTAAAAAATAAGAATGAACCTTTTTTTATTATTGCTATTGTCATAGTTTTTCAAAGTTTGGCTTTATAAAATGAACACATGAAACTCCAGTGGCCTGTTAAGTGATTTTCATTTTTACTTTCAAGATTCTATAATGTTTCCCTCACTAATACAGATGTGGCAAAGTCTTTCCACATTCGGGTGAAAAACTTTCTATCTGTATTGTAAGGTTATTATACCCCTGATGCTAAATCCTTTTTTTTAATTTTTATTTTAAAAGTATAAAAAACAAAAAGATATTAACAAACAGACACAAAGTAGCATAAGAATAGTACAGTTGAATCTGAGTTACAGATAAGGTGACAGGGAATCAACAATGGTTGTTGCATTACATATTGATAATTTCTAAGTGTATATTCAGGAAAATAGGTATAGACATGCAAAATTGATCAGACAACTGATGCTAAATCCTGATCAGAAAAATTACTTGGTATGCTCTTAGTCAGGCATGGGTGCTGACAAACTGATTCTCCTTGATGAATATTTCACTTTCCCGTCATACTCACGCCCATCAACATCAGAAGTGGTAGGGACCAAAACCTATATGTAAAGGCCACCACTCCCAAGCAAAATCAATGCAAGGGAAGGCATTTCACCTCTATGTTTGCATCTCTGTCCAAAATCAAATATATATCTCAATCTATCTATCCATCTCCTTACTGCACCATAAACTCCAGAAATACAGGGAATTTATGCATTTTTGTGTTTCCCACAATAGTAAACCAAGAAGTCAAGCTTTGAATTGAATGACATGCCATCATTTTCTTTTCTTAAAGTTTATTTAAAAAATAAAAGAATGAAGACATATTAACAAACAGACATCCATTTACAAAATAGCGTAAGAACAATACAAGCAATATTGAATTACAGACAAAGTGATAGGAAATTAACAATGGTGGTTGTATTACATAATGATATCTTCAAAGTGGTTTCTCAGGAAAACTAATAGAGACATGCAAGATTGATCAAATAATTAATCATTAACTGATCCTTTCAGTAAAGCAGTAGGAGTCAGTAGCACAATTATGTTAGCCATCTTATGATCCTATGATCAGAACAATTAAATAGGCATATTCCAAATAAATTATAGTAATAGAAACAAACCACTACTTTTGAAGTGTGCTACAATTTTTAAAAACTCATGACAGGCTTCCCATTTTATTTTTCAGGTGTGGTGTAAATGATATCTTGCTCATTATACAGATTAGAAATCCAGGGCTCAGAGGTATGAAGTCACTGGTCTTAGAAAACAGAGCCAGTGAGCATTCAGGTCAGGATCATCTACCAATTAAGCACTCATCTACACAATGTCCTGAGACCAGGGGAATCCACTCAGTGTCCTGTGGAGTCCCGTTCATGTATTGGTTTTATAAAATGATGCTTCTTTAGAAAAGACCTGGGCATTGTAACTTACTGTCAAAGTGAGGCATGAAGCATATTTATCTGAATATTCTCCATCTAACCATGGTTATCTTAACTATAATAGATAAACAAAATAAAAATGGATTACGAACCACTTCTATTTACCTAAGCAGATGCTTATTCCACTGAGCTATATCCCCAGCCCCCACCACTTCTATTTACCACCATTGCTGTTGGCTAGCTGTCTCAACTGCCTCTGTTTATTCCTGGATATACACACATGTGTGGAGGCAGGCGCTTCATTAGAATATTGACATCTGTAGCATCCAGGGTGAGCTGCATCTCTTCCAGGGGTTCTCATTAGTAAATTCTCTACTACATACTGTACCTACCCTGAAAGTATTGTTTGCACAATATAGGATAGAGTAGAGAGAAGGTTGGTTTATTTTTTTTCTTCCCCACCCCTTCCTTGGAGGGAGTCGTTTTTTAAGTTGAGGTACAGCTGGGAACACTGAGTTTTTCCCTCCCTTAATTTACGTTCACTTTCAACATTCATGAACTGCCCACAGTTCAAGGAATCTTGCAAGTCTGCTCTGAGGATCAAACAGGAATGCATGGGAGAAAGTACTTCGCATATCTTTATGCAGGATTCTGTGTTATTCTTTATCTTTTAATATTCCTCAGTGTAGTCAGTAATTAATAACCGGGGTATTCTATTCAATAGGGATTTGTTGGATGAATTGATGTAAAAGATCAAGGTTTGAATATTTCTCAGAGCCAGCTATCCAGAAGCACAGGAAGCAGAGACCCAATTTAGGAATTGAAAATCAGTGTGTATCCATATGTACAGCCCAGGAAGGGTCTTCAAAGTGAGGACTGTGTGACCAAGATCTACTTTGTTCAAATATTCTACAACCACACCAGTGCTTAGCTATTTGTGCTAAGGATTACCAAGTAAGATGTGCTATGGAAATTCATTTGGAAGTTCCAGTGTAGAGGAAGAAGTAGAAAAGAATTGGCTTCTGAACTTGACTTGGACCTTTCCAGGGAACTCATCTGGTTGTTGAAATGATGTGACCTTCACCCAAACTTGCAAAGAGCAGAATTCACTAGGAAAATTTTCCTTCTTACAGGCACAGCTCAACTATCCTATCCTGGTAGGTCATAGAGATATTAACATTCCTGAGCTGTCTTTATCTGAAAAGTTTACAGTCACCTTCATCAATGAGTATACTAAGTAAACTTTGCATATCTTGTACCAGATCTGAACTGGGTTTAAAAACAGTATTTGAGGACCTCTAGGAATATGTAGAATGAGTGACAGTGTGAGTAGATATTTCATCAGAGTTAAGGGTGTGGTGGGTCCAACACTGGGTCCCCAATGGATATGGGCATGTTCTAATACCCAGACACTTTGAAAGTTACATTACTTGGAAAAAGAGCATGTGTAGACACCACCACATTAAGAACCTTGAGAGGAGATAGCTCGAATTACCAAGGTGGGTGTTAAATCTGAGAACAAGTGTCTTGGTAAGAGACTGTCTTGGTTACTTTTTTCTCGTTGCTGAGACAAAATACCCAACACCCAAAATGAAGGAAGGAAAGGTTTATTTAGCTTACAGTTTGTGGAGGTTTCAGTCCGTACTTGGCTGGTTCTGAGGCAGAGTGGCACATGGAAGAGGGCAAACTGTTCAGGTCAGTAGAGCACAGCAAAAACCACAAGAGCAAAAGGGAGGAATGGCTGCAAGAAGACTCTTTCCTTCCCTTACATTATAAACAGCCTACTCCCACCCAGGGTGTGTGTAGCTCTCACGCAATCTCCATGCCTTCCTCTTCCACAGGCTCAGGATGTATACAAAGTAAGCACCCCAGCTTCCTACTGAATTATTCAGCTAAACCTCTAGACTCCCCAAGTTGACACAGTGTATCAGCCATAACAGAGACATGAAAGACAAGCAAACAGGAAGGACAATGCCAATATTACCACAAAAGCAAAGATTGGGAGCTAAAGAATTCTAGCAGACACAAGAAGCCACAGGAAGCAAGAAAGATTCTTCCTCCAGCTTCCGGGTGATGACTGTGGCTTTGCCAATACCTTGATTTCCTGGTCTCCAAACTATGAGACAATAACTTTCTCTTACTTTGAGCCAGCAAGCTTGTGGTAATTTGTTGGCAGCACTAAAATACTCACACATAGGGTAAACAAAGTTTACACACATTTCAGAGGAAGTCACTGGGTATGGGGACACATGCCTGTAAACCCAGAACTCAGCAGGCTCATATAGAAGGACCATGTGTTTGAGACCACTGTGATCAACATAGTGAGTCCTAGGCCAGTGTGGGTTATAGAACAAGACAATGTTTCAGAATTTCCAGAGGAAATCTATTGCCTGCAGTAGGGCAAGATGGAATGGAGCAATTTAGACCACTGAAATAGACAGTGTGACCTTCCTAAAAGCCATACTCAATGTCTTGGGCAAAAAGGAAAGGGAAGTTATTGCAATGCCCAGGGCAGAATAACAACAAAATCTTAGAAAAAAACATGGAGGCTGGAACCCAACCTAGAGGTATTTGGAGAAATAACAATTGTGTCATTCAACTAAAGTAGATTTATAAGGCACAAACAAGGACATAGTTGGTTGTAAAATAGATAGGCTTGGACTCCAAATTACCTAGATGAAAGAGCTGAAACCACACAGAAATATCTCAGACGAGGGCCACAGTGGAGCCAGCCCCAGGCAGCCTTAGTAGAGGCCACAGCTCAGGGAAGATGTGTGTGAGCACAGAAAGTATTAAAGCGGTGCCTACTAAGTCCTAGAGCCAGGTGGACTTGGCACTTCTTTATTTATGTGGGGAAAAACAATTCCCAAGAATTTTCCATATGAATGTCTTTATGAAGTGTTTTGTGGTTCAGAATCCCAGCAAGTCCTTCATGCTATTTGTTACTTCCCCTGCAAAGGTAGGAAACTGTCCAGCACTGACACCTGCTCATCTTCCCGCTCCCAAGCCAGAGGTAATGCTTAAGGGAATTTGTGCTATTTTCCCCCGAGGATAATTCATCTTGAGAGAACTGCAGATATGTTTTTGGCTGAAGAACAATTCTCTGCAACAAATGTTCCGTGCCACTCCAAATTATTAAAATGTCTCAGCATTGACCAATTCCTGAAAGATTTCAGCTTTGTTCTTTCCCCTCATTGTTGGTCTTCTGAATTCACAATCAGAGAGGCATTTTTATTATGCTCTTACTATCTGTGAAGGGCACTGCAGAAGAGCACCACTTGAATTATGGGCAGGGAGGTCAGTGAGCTTGATGCGCTCTCCGCTTCTAGGGGTCGGGACCAGATGCAGACCTAGAGGACAAGACTGGCCTTATGGAGAATGGTCACCAAGAAGTGGATCAACATGGAGGCTACGGGAAACTCAGGCTAAAAGAATGGAAGAGTGAGAGCCAGAAAAGCCATTTCAGGAATCGGATCTGAAAGCTGAGAACACAACAGGGGTTCTAGTCCAGTGGGGTACCTGTACCTGGTGGGAGTCTGAAGCTAGTTGGGAACAGGGCATCCAGGCACATGCTATTCAGTGCTGGTCATGCGTGCAGGCAGACTAACTTAGAGGGCAGCATGAGCACAGACAGAAACACAGGGCACAGTGTTCTACCAGGTCTGCCTCCAAGCCTCACACGGGGGCATAGGGGCTTTTTTTTCATAACTAAAGGATATACTATATCAAATGTTGAGAAATAACATTAGTTAATTGCCTTTTAAGGATGAGTCAATAAATGATGTCTGGTTCAAAGTCTAAGATACCTAGACTTCATTTAATTCTCGGAGGATGAATCACCCTTACACTATCATCCCTTGAAGACATGCAGCTAATGAGAACTACCCAAGTCAGAGCACTTACTCTCCTTTCAAGGGCAGTAGGAGGCCACTGACTGTGCCTTTCACAGAGGTGCCTGTCCAAAGTTTTTCTCCCTTTTACTTTGGTATACTTTAAATTATCACATGCTCACAAAATTGTCAAGGAATCTGAGCTGCTATGTTGAAAAGTTAGCAAAATCTAATTCAAACCAGCAGACAAAAGTGCACTGTAGAACTCAATTGATTCTTTCACTGTCTGTTGACACCTTTGTCACTTGTTCTGAACATACTTTCTGAGTGCCTTTGAAATGTAATCACCTCTGACATATCACAGAAATTAAAAAATATATCTAGAGACATCTCATCTACACAGTCTAATCCCGATAACGTTCCTGTGGAGACACCCAGCATGTTTAGATCCAGATGGAGACTTCCAGTTCCTGGTAAGAACAAGCAGGCAAAAGATGGCAGGTCAGCCAAACAATGCATGGCATACAGTAGAGAGAAGGCTACAGCTGTAGTGGAAGGAAGCACTGAACTTTATTGTGAGAGATGATTGGGCAGACAGAAGCTGGCAACACAAAGCAAGGGTTGTATCTGGGTTGTGTGTCCTGAATTGTATTGCAGGCCTCAACCAGAAAAAAACCATGCTCACTCCAGGTTGTGGGGTAGGTGTCGTTTTAAGTTGCAGAACAATTCTGCAGTTTGCTTATACTTTGAAGGGCTTCACAAAAAGGGCAGCAAAGTGTCCTAAGATATTTCTGCAGGTTGTGCACTGGAGGGGTCATAATGCCCTTCATTTGAGTTGTCTTGAGTCTCTGAAAATCTTATGCTTAATTGAAAATCTATTACGTGGAAGGAGAAGATCTTGAAATAACCATAGAAACCATGAAGCAGAGAGTAGCCCAGGAAAAATGGTGTAGGTCATCCGTGTTGTAGGTAGGGTTTGTGAGGAAATAGATTTAATAAAAGATGCATAGATTATAGGATTATTTTATATTATTTACCCAAAAATTCAAATTGAGAAGAGTACCAGAGACCTGTCCACAAACTAGAGACCCATAGAACTCATCTGAGTTCCTGAATCCCACGGCAATGTTCTCCATGGGTCTAGCTGGAGGCCTAGAGCCCATGACAGTGTGTCATGGAAGTCTGTATCAGGGGTCTGCAATGGAAAGGGGCAAAGGGCAGTGTGGAACTTGAAAGGTCTGTGCCAGCGGGAAGAAGGACCTGTGCCACCAGACCTTTTACCAGAATTCAATATCACAATAATCTCAATGTATCCCTGCCTAGGGGCTCTCTCTTTTCAGCTGGAGCATTTCCTTGCTGCCTTCCTCCAGCAGGTAGAAGAGTAGGGCATGAGTTTTTCCACCTGAGTTAAGCAGCTACTTAGTCTTTTGATTCAGTGAGGCAGCATTACCAAAGCAAAACGATCAGGGAACTGAGTTCAATTTCAGTGAGTCATCAATTGCTGAGAAGCTTGGTATTCATCAGGAATCCTGTCCTCACTAGATGGCAACACCACAGAATAAACCCGACATTGAAGCCACCTGTTAAATTTCATCCCAAATATGGGGTTCTCCCTTAGCGTTCCTCAACTTGTTTCACTCACTTCCAAGTCCTGTGCATTCCAGGTTTCTGTGCAAGAAGCCCGTGGGTGACTCACTCATAGACGTGCGCCTTGATCTTCTTCTTTCCTCCCTCTTCTTGATCCTGGAGGCTGGGAGTTCAAACCTGCATGGCACTGCTGGCGGGGGAAGGCTTTCCTCCTCACTTAGAACACTTCTTATCTTTCCACAGCTCTCTGAGAGATCATTAAAAGTCACCCTGATGCATAAATACAGCCTCTGCCTTCCAATGATAAATACATCTTGAGGAGTAGGGACAAGGCCCCAGTGCATTTGGCTGGTGATGTATCACACACAGGACAATAAGGAGGGAAAAATCCTCCAAGACTTTCGTTTGGCTGTGTTAAGGCCAGAAACGTCTGG
>PVLD010032461.1:0-14615 GCA_004027595.1 Dinomys branickii
TGTAACCTGAGTAACAAAGATGAAGGTAACATTATGTAGGACAGCATCCAGAGCTAATTCCCTTCTATGTTCTCTATAATTCTGTATTTCCTCAGTCGTTTTTGTATTAACAGAAGTGAAGATAACTTTATATTATACAGCATCCAGTGCAAATTCCCTACTATCTTCTCTATAATTTGGTATTTCCTTTAATGTTTTTATGTTAACTAATGTGAAGATAACTATGTAATACGATAACTATGTAATACAACATCCAGTGCTAATTCCCTACTATATTCTGTATAACTTTGTATTTTCTGTATTGTTTATGGCTTTTCTGGTTCATATGTCTCCATTCTTTTATCTTTAAAAAAAAAAAATTCTGCTTGCCCTGTTGAGGTCTTGCCAGCCACCATTTCAGAGTTTTGGGCTACCCATGGAGGATGAGTGACTTTGGGGAACAGATGAGATATGTCAATTGATCCCAGTTTCTAGTCAGTCTAACTGCATTTGCATGAGGGAACCCAGCCGAGATTAACTGCCCAGCCCAGATTGCTGACCTGCAGAACTGGGAGCTAAGTACGTCATTTGGAGTGATTTGTTACATGGCAAACTAATACACTGTCCAGGTTCTACAGTGCCTTTAGGATAAATACTCTATGAGTTTGCTGCCTTAGCTGATTGAGAGGACACAGGCAAACAGAGGGACACTTTCTTGTTCTAAAAAGGCTCTGAGGGTGTCTGTATTCACCCATGTCATACATATAGAAATGGTTCTACCTTGAGATTTAAATGTAGCTCTGCCCAAACACACTGCACCCTGGAAGACTCCCACAATAATAAGCCAGAGCAGAGGGAGGGGCTGACACCTGGCAGCCAGGAAGGCTGGGTGCTGGTAGTCAGGGGGCACCAAGGGCTGGGGCCTAGGGACAGCCATATGGGGTTGGAGCGGTTTCAGGGATGATCACAGGATGGAGGACAGGGAAAGAACTTGGGAGGCAGCAGATGTGGGCCAAGTCTTGATTCTTTTGTCTGTTAGATCCATTTTCTGGGCAAATCACCTCACTGTTAATAGCCTCAGTTTCTCCAAGGGCAGTGTAAGGTTTTGTGGTGCCTGAGCTGATGCAGTTTGGGAGCCCCTTTTCAAATAGAAGAATAAAAAGCATAATTGCAAAATTGCAGGGCTTTGGAAGAGGCCCATGCAAATGAGCTTAAACTTCTTTAGCTTTTCAGTAAATTGCTTGGGCCTTTCTCTCAAGAAAAAAAAAAGTAGGAAGATTAATAATGGTGATGGGATAGGGCCATTCTGAAGGTTAGTAAATGCACCATATATAGTAGAGTGTCCCAAGGGTGAGACCTGGCAAGAAGGCAGCCTTGCATGGGGGAAAGGGCTCATGTGGTGACTGGTGGCCCAGCTCTTCGGGGAGAGATGGAGAGGCAGTGGTGTGGAGCAAGTGGTGAAATATCTAGACTCCTTGCTGGTCCCATGACTGCCTCTCATGCCTGCAGACAGGGGTATAAGCAGAAGCAGGATCTAATTTCACCAGGATCTTTGTGAAGTTCTGGGACTGAAGCAAGATTGTAACTGTGTTCTGGACCCAAAGTTGGGAGAAGGATGTGATTTCCTTCCTAGAGTAAGAGCAAGTGCTTTTGGAAGAACATACAGAGAGGGAATGGAACAGGCCTGGGTGGGGCAAGGTACTCCCTGGGGTCTGTGCCCCGCCGGGTTCTAACTCCAGCCTGATCTCACAGCAAGCTCTAGGTCAGTGTGAATGGGCCACACGGCTGTCTTCAGCGCGCCTCTGTGCCACTCAGCGGTAGGAGAAGGTTGGAGAATAAACCCCCCAGGGGTTACCCATCTTAGAGCAGAAGCCTTTGCACTAGCTGGCAAATGATGGATGCACTGACTGAGGGGAGGGGACCTTGGCGGGCAGCCATAGCATCTGCTACAAGGCCTTTCCTCCATTTCTGCAGGGTACACAGACCGACTGGTATCTGGGGTTGGCAACATCAGGGAGATGAACTGATGGAATTGAAGAGGGACCACGGTGCTGGTGTTCAGGGAAGTCTGGCAGGGGCCATGGCAAGGGGCTGCCCCCACATGACTTCTAATGACTTGGCTTTCCAGGTGGGGACCCAGGCTAATGTCATGTGAGACACTCCAAGGACTTCCAGAGGTAATTGGAGCAAGACCAGGACCGTGGGATCATCCGAAGTTTGCACATGGGGGAAAAACCCCATGTGTGTTTTTCCTGTTGATGCGAATTCATTTGTGAACGTGTGTAGGTGGGGCCTGGAGGGACTCAACACTTACGGGAAATCTGGTCCTTGTCAGCTCTGAAGGGCAGCATGACTTCCAAGGCTGTTTGTGATTAATAGGGAGGTAGTTCCACTCTGTGGAAGGCCCAGGGGCTCACTCCAGGCCTGGCCTCAGCCCTCAGTTGATTCAAAAGAACAGGAGTCAGGCATAAGAGAATGATGGTTTGGTGTGACCAGGGTCCTGCTCTTTGCACCCATTCCCTGTATCAAAGGTACTGTTAAGTGTCTTTGGTGAGATGATTCTTAGATTAAACCAACTGGTACTTGTCCATGGTACAGGTAGGAGAAGACAACAGTACAACCACTTTGAAAAACTGTTTAGCAGATTTTAATAGAGTTAAACATAGCTTATCATATGACTCAACTGTTCTACACCTACGTGTATACCCAAGAGAAATGAAAACATATTAGTCACCTGGTGCTGTGCGCCAAATAACTCCTAATCTTAGCAGTTAAAAAAAAAAACAATAAACATCTCTTATCCTTACTGTGGCTGTAGGTCAGGAATCCGGAAGCAGCTCAGCTGTGTGGTCCTTTCATCAAACTGCAGCTAGCATGTCGGCTGTCCACAGGAAGGCTCCGCGGAGCTGGAGAATCCATGTCCAGGATGGCTTTCACCCTCAGGGGCAAGGTAGTGATGCTTAGCTAGACAGAGGCTTCATTTCCTCTCCATGTGGACCTCCCCGTGGAGCTGTTGGCTTCCCCCAGAGCAAGGGATCCAGCGGAGCAGGGCAGAGGTGGCAAGGGCCCTCTGTGAGGGTCTCTCTGTGATACTCTACTGATTGCACAGGCCAGCTTTATCCAGTGTTGAGGAGATGATTCCAGGTCATGATTACTAGGAAGGGAGCACCATGGGAACCACCTTGGAGGCTGATGACCACAAGGACTATACAGCTGGACCTCCTCCATCCTGCAGAGCCACACCCACTTTAAAACCCCGCCATTCGGGTGCAGCGAGTCAGGATGCAAGGTGCCCTGGGGCATCTGTGCAAGGCTTCGGCTCCAGGGAAGCAGCAAAAGCAGCAGCAGGGTCTGCTAAGGACACAAGTGCTGGGGAGGAGGTTGTGCAGAGGAGCAGTGGCCAGGCTGGGGTGCATTTGCTCCTGTGTGAACATAACCTTACTCTTGGCCCTGTGGCAGGGGCCTCCCCTAGATGAGGTCCGCACAGGAATCACCTGATCTCCTTTATTATGTGCTCTGAATAAGAGTCCTCAAGGTGGCCTCTCAGCTGCTGTGCCAAGGGTGGGTGGATGTAGACACATTTCGTGGAAGAGAAATCTCCAAACTGAAGGGTTTGTGTTCTCTTTCTCCCGGAGTCTCCTTGGCGGGACAGGCTGTGTGGGATCAGTCTCTACCATGGAAGCTGAGGCAATGGCTCTAAACTGTGGTTCCATGAATCCTCTCCTGCCTTCCTGGCACCTCCACCAGTAAGGGATCTTTGTTACTAGCCACAGGCTTTGTAAATAGATTTCACTGACAGAGCTGGCAGGGTTTTGGTGGGGGTTGGGTTCTTGGCCCGGTGTACAGGCCAACAGACTTTAATCTTTCTCTCCCTACCCCACCAGCTCAGTTTCCAGCCCGAGAGCCTTGTGGGGTGGGGGTGGGGCCATGTCTTCCATGCTCAATGCTAGGGGATAGAAGCAGGAATTCTCCCTGCCTCAGTCTCCCAAAGCAGCCTGTTCTTCCGTAAACGGGTTTTTGAATGAATACAGAAACTTAAAGACCACTCTTTTCATCACCAAAACCTACATTTCTTAGGGACACAGATGAAAAGAGGCACTAGGCCTTTAAATTGAATCCAGGATTCACAAAGCAATAGATATGCAAATGAATCTGGAAAAAAAAAAAGAGGACTTGGTACCCAGGGGCAGTGAAGTTGGATGAACCCAAGGGTTTCCACACCAGTTCATCCAGCCCTGAATCAGGACTCCCTGCCGGAAGTGAGCAGACACACAGCGGTCCTAGAGTTTGTATAAAGAGGGATGGGAGAGGGGTGCAACCTGGCTGGGAAGATGGGAAGCCGCAGGAATCACTAAGCTGACCCAGGAGCCACACACTTTGTATTGTTGGGACATTTGTTAGAAAATAGGTTTAACTCTCAGTTTTCTATCTCTAATCTGTTAATGTGACAGCAGGAATCGATTCACTTTACCACCACCCTCCCCCCCGCCGTCTTTCTCAGTTGCTCAGCTTCCAGACTTTTGCAACCTGCCTGTCACTTCTGCACCAAAAAAGAAGAAGCGTCATAGGCAGAGTATGTCTGTGCTGGCTTCTCTTTCTCTTTTCCCACATACTCAAATATGAGCACACTCCTCTCCCAGTCCAGATCTGCAGACCCAATCCAGTCTCACCCATGCTCACAGTGTTATGTGATTTCTTATATTGATTCGCAAAACACTCTTCATTTTGGAATTACTAGAGATTCACAGAGCTCCCAAGTCCCTCCCACCCAGATTCCTTCAATGGTTACATTTTGTGTAACTGCAGTACGGGGTATTAAACCTATAAAACTACACTGATGCAGTGTGTATATGCACAGCTCTGTTATTTTATCATTTGTGTAAATTTGTGTAATCACTACCCTTGTCACACACTTCTGCCTACCATTCCTTATGCCTGGCAACCACTAATGTGTTCTCTCTCTCAATTTTTCTTTTTCCCATTTGAGAGTGTTACAGGAACGGAGGCAGAGTGTATGGCCTCCTGCGATGTTTTCTTTCTCTCAGAAACATGCCCTTGAGGTCCGTCTAGGTCGCTGTATGAAGCAACAATTTCATTTTGGAGCAATAGTCTGTGGTCTAAATGCACCACAATTGGTTCAACCATTTATTTAAAAGGAGAATATTATGGTTGTTTCTGTTTTTTTTTTTTTTGCTATTATAAATAAAGCTGTAATGAATAACTGTGGACAGGTTTTCGTGTGGACATAACTACTGGTTTCTCTGGGATAAATGCCCTGCAGTATAATTGCTGGGTTGTGTGGTAAGTGTATGCTTAGTTTTTTAAAAACCACCAAGCTATTTTCCAGAGTGGCTCTACCATTTTACATTTCCATTAGCAATGGATGAGAGATACAATTTCTCCACCTCCTCCCACGTATTTGGAATTGTCACTGTTTTTCATTTTAGTAGTTAGAATAGGTGTGGAGTGATATCTTATCCTGGTTTTAATTTGTTTCTCCATAAAGCCTAATGGTGTTAAGCATCTCTTCATCTGCTTATTTGCCATTCTATACCCTCTGATGAAATGTCCCTCTTCATGTCTGTCTTGGTTACTTTTCTTTGGTTGCTAAGACAAAATACCAAATGCCCAAAATGAAGGAAGGTGTTATGGTTGATACATTGTGTCAACTTGGGGAGTCTGGAGGTTAATAATAAACCTTCCCTTCCTTCATTTTGGGCGTTTGGTATTTTGTCTCAGCAACAAGAGAAAAGTAACCAAGACAGAAGGAAAGGTTTATTTAGCTTTCAGTTTGTGGAGGTTTCAGTCCATACTTGGCTGGTTCTGAGGCAGAGTGGCACATGGCAGAGGGCAAATGTTCATGGCAGCAGAACGCAGCAAAAACAACCAGAGCAAAACAGAGGAATGGGGGGCAAGCAGCCTTTTTCTATCTCCCTTACATTGTAAACAGGCTACCCCTACCCAGGGGGTGTGTAGCACTCACAGAATCTCCATGCCCTCCTCTTCCTCAGGTTCACGATGTATACAAAGTAAGCACCCTGGCTTCCTGCTGAGTCATTCAGCCAAACCTCTAGACTCTCCAAGTTGACACAAAGTATAAATCATAACAATGTCCTTTTTAAATTTTCTTTTTAAAAATAATTTTAATTTTTATAAGTACATGTTTGCAGTACATAATAATTACATTCATTCTGGGGAGCTGGGACATGTACATAATACATCTTAATTCTTTTTTTGTCCCTTTTCCCTCCTCCTCCTCTTCTCTCCATCCCCCCCTCCCTCCGTCTCTTGGTCCTCTTTTTATTGAATTCTTATTATTCTTGTGCTGAGGATTGAATTTATAACCTCAAGCAAGGCAGCCAAGGGCTCTACTGCTGGGCCACCTTCCCATCTCTATTTGTTCTTGACTGTTAAAATTTGAGGGTCTTTATATATTCAGATGTGTGGCCTACAAACATTTTCTGTTCTTGTGTAGTTCGCATTTTCTTCTTCTCAACTTTTGTAGAGCAAAAGTTGTAAATTTTAATGAAGTCCAACTAATGGATTTAGGGATTATGATTTTGGCATCATATCTAAGCCCTAGGTCATGATTTTCTCATGTCTTCTTCCAAAAGTTTTATATTTTACATTGAAATCCATGATTCGTTTTGAGTTAGTTTGTGTATATGAAGTGAGATTTATATTCATAATTTTTCCTCTGTATGTCCAATTGCTTCAGCACCACTGGTTATAATGGTCACCCTAGGGCTGAGGAGATAGCTCAGCAGCACGGCACCTGGTGGGCAAGCACAAGGTCCTGAGTTCCACTGCTGGCACCAATAAATAAATAAATAAATAAAGGCTGCCCTTTCCCCGTGGAATTGCTCTGGCACTTTGGCCTGTTGGCTGTGGAGCTATTTCCGGGTTCTCAGTTCTGTTCCATTGATCTGTGCCTCTATCCTTCCGCCAGTAACACGCTCGGAACACACTGTCTTATGCACTGTGATGATATGATAGGGTTTAATGAGGAGGAGAGTGATTCCCTCATTTCATTATTCAGTTTCTGGCTTGTTAGTTTCATTCCATATGAATCTTAGAATAAGTATTGTCTGTACACAAATTTTTGGTTTTTGTGAGTATGTCACAGGGTCTCACTGTGCAGCCCAAGCTAGTCCCACACTCATCTCCTTCCTGCTTCAGCCTCCTGAGTGCTGAGATTAAATTGTGATTATGTTGAACCTGTATACCAATTGGAGGAGAACTGAATTCTTAACTTTAGTGAGTCTTCCAGTCCATGAACATATTATGCCCCTCCAGTTGTTTAGATTTTCTTTAATTTCTCCTTTCATTAGTTTTATAGTTTTCAGCATGTAAGTTCTGTATGTTTTGTCAAATTTAGACATAAGTAGCTTATTTATTTTGAGCAATTGGAAATGGTAGTGCATTTTAAATATAATTTTCCCCATGTTTATTTTAAACTAGACATGTGTACCTAGAGTCCCAGCTACTGGGGAAACTGAGGCAGGAGGATTGCTCAAACACAGTTCAAAACCAGCTGGGGCAATATAGTGAGACATCCCATCTGAAAAAATGTGTACATGTAATTCATTTTGCTGGTTTACCTTATATCCTGCAACCTTGCTGAACTCACTTACTAGTTCCAGAAAACAATTTTTTTTTAATAGATTCTGGGGGTTTTCTACATAGGCAATCATGCGATCTGCCAATAGAAGTCAGTTTTATTTCCTCCTTTCTGATCTGCATGGGTTTTATTTCCTCACTTTTGCACTGACCAGCTCTTCTGGTCCTATGTTTTGTTCTGCTCTGATCTGACCATGGAAGCTCTGAGGTGCTGTGGCCTTGGGAGGTAATGTGCATGGCTTCCGGGGAGCCATAGGGGCCAATGTGCCATTTCCCGGGCCTTTTCCTTGCCTTAGCAGTCAGGGAAGTGCAGCGCTGCAGCCTCCTTTGGCCGCATCCTGAGTGTAGGAGCCACAGAGCAGAGAAACCACAGGGCCCACCTCGTGCCCAGCTGACCTGCCATGGTTATGTAACATGAGCATGAAATAATAAACCTTTGCTGCTTTCAGCTCCCGGTTGTGGTGGTGGTGGGGAGCAGCATTGTCTCCCACCTTTAAGGATTGTGTTAACTGTAAATTTATTCATAGATGTGCAATACCAAGTTAAGGAAATTTCTATCCATGGTTTTCTGAGAGTTTTTATCCTGAAAAATTAGATTTTGTCACATGCCTTTTCTGCATCTGTTGATATGGTTTTTCTTCTTTTGCCTCTTGCTATGATAGATTACATTAATTGATTTTTGAACACTGAACCAGCCTTTCATTCCTGGAATAATACACTGGTCATTTATATATATTCACATCCCTAGTCGTATAATTCTTAACAACAGGGATACGTTGTGAGAGGTGTGTTGTTAGGCAATTTCCTTATTGGGCAAACATCATATCACGTACTTACACAAAGCAGGATGGTCACAATATCACCAGGCAATATAATCTTATAGGACCAGTGCGGTGCATGCGGTCTGTCATTGACCGAAATGTTATGCAGCAGTGCCTGTACATACATGTGCATTCAAATATATTTGAACTCTGTTTTTTGTTAATATTGTTGCTATTTCATTAAGGATATTTTAATTTATATTCATGAAGGATATTGGTGCATAGTTCTTTGTTTTGTTTTGGTGTTAGAGTAATATTAGCTCCATAAATATGATTTAGGAAATAGTTATTCATCTTTTCTATTCTGGAAGAGGTTGTGTAGAAGTGGTATTAGTTCTTCTTTAAACATTTGGTAGAATTTTCCACTGAAATTGTCAGGCATGGCGATTTCTTTTCGGAAGTTTTAAAGTGATTTCAGTTTTCTTAGTAGAGCCTTCTTGGTTGATTCATTTCATATTGAGTGAACTGTAGTAGTTGGTGGTTTTTTAGGAATTTATGCATTTCAACTAAGTTGTTAAGTCTGCATGCATAGAACATGTAGAATTCTCTTATTTTATTTTTAGTGTCTGCAAGGATGTAGTGATGATATCTGTTTCTTGCCAAATTGGTGATTATACTTTCTCTTTTCTTTGCCAGTTTTCCTAGAAGTTTATCTATCTTACTAGTCTATTCAAGGAATCTTGTTTTGTTTATTACTTTTATCTATTGTGATTGTGTATCCATTTTATTGACTTTTTGCTCTTATTTTTTATTTCCTGATGTCTTCTGGATTTGGGTTTATTTTGCTCTTTTTCTTTTAGTTTCTTGAGCTGGGAACTTAGACTACTGACTTGGGACTTCCTTCTTTTCTAATGTTAGCATTGAGTGCTACAAATTCTCTTTTAGCATTGTTTTGGGAGTGTCCCATACATTCACTATGTTCCATTTTTTTCCCATTAAGTTCACTCTATTTTTTATTTCCCTCAAGACACCTCTTTGACTCATGAATTAATCTGAAGAGTATTGCCTAATTTCTGAGTGTTTGGAGATTTTTCTGGTTACCTTTCTGTTATTGGTTCCATTATGGTCAGAGAAAACAGAATGACTCAGTTCTGTTAAAGTTTATCATATGATCCAGAATATGATCTATTTTGATCTATATTCCCTGGATACTTGAAAAGAAGAATGCATGTTGTGTTATCATCTGGTAGAGTGTTCTGTAAATGTCAAGCGGATTTTGTTGCTTGAAGGCATTGTTGAGTTCTCCGATATCTTTGCTGATGTTCCCTCTAGATGTCCTATCAGTTGTTGAGAGAGATTTATTAAAGTCTCCAACTACAATAGTACATTTGTAAAAAATCAACAATGAAATATTAGAACTGAACCAAACTCGTGAACAAATAGACTTAATATATATCTACAAAGTGTTCCACCCAGAACATCAGAATGTGCATTCTTCTCCAATGCACATGGGCTATTCTCCAAAATAGGCCACACTCTAGTTCATATAACATGCTTAAGTAAGTGCAAAGGAATTGAAATTATCCCATACGTATTATCAGGCCATAATGCAATGAAACTGTAAATCAATGGCAAAAGAAACCACAAGAACTTCATAAACACATGGAAATTACATAGCATCCTCCTGAACAACCAATGGGTCACTGATGAAATTAAAGAAGAAATTAGACAGTTTCTACAATTAAATGATAATGACAATACAACACATTGGAACTTATGGGACACAATGAAAGCAGTCGTAAGAGGCAAATTTATAGCAGTGAATACCCATGTCAGGAAAACAGAGTAAAGCCAAATAAATGACTTAAATGTTGAACCTCAGACTTCTACAAAAAGAAGAACAGGCCAAGGCGAAAGCTTGTATGAGGAAGGAAATTACAAAGATTGGAGCAGAAATTAATGCACTGGAGACTAAGAAAACAATACAAAGAATCAGTGATGAGCAGTTAGTTCTTTGAAAAGATTAAATAAAATCAACAAACGTGTAGCCAACCTTGTCATCTTTATGCGGTGATTGTACTCTGTGTAGCTGTTGGTTTCCTGTGAAGTTACTGTTTGGGGATGGAAGAGGCAGTGGGAACCGTAAGTCTCATAGGAAAGTTGATTTTTGCCCTTTTGTCTCTTAGAGGAAGTAAAAAAAGGCTTTGCCATTCTTGGTGTTGTAGGTGGGAAATAAGTTCTTAGTATTGGAGTGAAGTATGGTTTTTAAACTAGAGAAGAAATTGAATATTATTTCAAAAGAAGATTGTAAAACCTGAAGTTGGAGAGCTGTGCTTGATTTTTAGTCTTTCTTAATGGTATATATTCTCAATAGGCGCCTGCGCCAGAGATGGTAGATAATGATGGCTGGAGTATAGCTATTCTCTATTTTTTTTCTCATGAGTTTCTCTGTTTTTCATAACTTGATGAGTTTTTCATAACTTGTTGATTGCTTGATCTTTTTAAAAATGTATTGGAAAAATTAAATAGCAACAAAAGGATATGGTATATCTGTTTTTTGCTTTAAAGCTCACAAGGTCTTTAAGAAAGAAGCAGGTGAAAGAATAATGAACGCACCAGCCAACTGCAGTATATATACAAAAGGAAGATACAAAGAGATGATAAACCAAGGCTGAGGGAATTTTACTGATACTTTCTTCATCTCTCTAATACATCTTTTGTGTTCTTGTCCTAATTGTGCTATTAGCAAGGTGGCATAAATATGATGTTGTATAGTAACTAGTAAGTATAATCACTTTAACATATATAATTGAAAGTTGTTTTATAATAAGCAAGATTACCTGAATATTACGTTAAAAGTACACATAATATTGTAATGACCCCATAATATTGTAATGATGAGTATTCTGCTTCTTGTTTTACTTTGTGATTACAGAGGAAGAATATTATTTTTTAAAATATGTAATAAAACAGGTTGAAGACAAATAGTAACCTGAAAAGAAAAAGGCATCATATTAGCAGAAATACGAATGTTTGTTTTGTCTTAGGGAATCTCTAGGGTATCTTCTAAGGCCATGGCTGTTATTGCATTGAAATTCTTTTTTATAGTAGCCATATATTACTGGAGTTCATCTTCTTTATCATTAAAGTAAAATAATAATAATTTTAGGCCTTTAATAATAGAAGACAAATTTGAGGAGATAGCAAAAGATAATGGAATGGAGGTCAAGTAGAGATTCTACAACCTGATAGTTTCTTTTTTTTTCTTTTAACCTGATAGTTTTTTAAATGACTTAGAAAACTAAATCGCCTTTATCACAGTTTCTAAGTAAGGCAGGATATGCATTGTGCCAAATATGTGGAACTTTTTAAAAACAAGATTGTGATGCTTTTAATATATAATTTGTAATTTTCTGTATTATAAAGTGATGCCAAGAATCTGGATCATTGTTTTTATGTATTATCCCCAGATAATATAACTTATCCTTACGATAACCACTTAACATCTAGGAATAGTTTGACCTGTGCCATTAACCTTTAAAATTTACCTTGTGACTTATGTTTGATCTTGTAGAGTTTGCAGTTTTCTTTGTAGATACAGTGTGAGAAAGAAGAGAATACATTTGTGACCCATTTAGAGTGTTCAAATCTTAGAAGCAGATGTAAGCAGCAGTGATCAACAAGAGGCTAACACTCTTTAAAGAAAAAGACTGAATGGACGCCCAAGTACTCTTCTGAAGTACACAACTCACTACCCAGATTTTAGTGATTAAAGGATACAATTAAAAAAAAAAAACCTGTAGCCAACCTTATTAAAAAAAGGAAAGAAAAACTCAAAGCCACACAATTAGAAATGAAAAGAGTGAAATCATAATGGTGCTGCAGAAATCCAGAAGACCATCTATACCTACTTTGAGAACTTGTATGCTAGTAAGATGGAAAATGTAGAAGAACTGGACAGATTCCTAGATATATATGAATCACCAAAGCTGAATCAAGAAGATATAAAAACCCTAAATAAACCAATGTTAATCAATAAAATTGAAGATATAATTATAAACCTATCCATACAGAAAAGCCCAGGCTCTGATGGACTAACTGCTGAATTCTACAAGAAATTTAGAGAAGAACACCACTACTTCTCAAACTCCTTAATGAAACTGAAAGGGAAGCAATACACCCAGATTCATTCCTGGAAGCAAACATTACCCTGATGCCAAAACCAGAGAAGGACCCAACAAAGAAAGAACTACAGGCCAATTTCCCTAAAGAACATAGATACAAAAATCCTCAATAAGATACTGGCAAAGAAAATGCAGCAAATCATCAAGATTATATATCATGACCAAGTGGGATCCATCCCAAGGTTGCAAGGATGGTTCAACATATGTAAATCAATAAATGTAATATACCATATTAGCAGAACAAGGACAAAAATCATATGATCATCTCAATAATGCAGAAAAAGCTTTTGACAATGTCAAGCACCCACTCATGATAAAAATTGTATAGAAGTTTGTAATAGATGGATTTTATCCCAATCTTATAAAAGTCATCTATGACAAGCCAACAGCCAACATCATATTAAATGGACAAAAACTGAAAGCTTTCTCTCTAAAATCAGGAGCAAGACAAAGATGTCCATTGTCATAGCCAGAGCAATTAGACAAGAGAGAGAAAGAAAAGTAATAACAATAGGAAAGGAAGAAGTTAAATTATCATTATTTGTAAATGACATGAAACTCTGCATAGAAGACCCCCAAAACTCCACTAAAGACTGCTAGATTTGACTTCCGGGAAGATGGCAACCAGGTGAGCAGAAGAGGGAATCTCTCCCAGACACCGATCCTTTGTGCGCGGCTGCCCGGTCCATGGATGCAAAATTCCAACTGATCGGGCTGCTCTCCGAGGCCTGAGCATTAAAGGGCCGGCTGACAAGCCGCGCGGCGAGAAGTGGGGGGATCTGGAGAGCTGGGCGCCCTAGGGATCGGTGCTGCGCTTGAGCCGCAGCTTGGTTCAAATCGCGTACAGCCGAGAGAGCGAGTGCGGAGGGAAGAACGGCTTCAGCTCCTGAACCCGACCGGCTCAGAGGCAGCTGTAACTAGGATTTGTTGGAGGCAGTGGAGCAGAGGAAACTCAGAGAATGCGCTACTGGGACAGACTGCGCCAAACTGGGCAGCGTTCCGGGATCCCGCTCAGAAACCCACCCCTGCAGCCGGTGCTGCGTGAACTGGAGCAACAGCGATCGGCGGGATTTCTGAGTCGGGAAAAAGCTCCATCCAGGGAGAAACATCTGAACGGCATTCCTGTCTGCATGATCACAGGGTGAGTTAAGTGCACGCTCTAACCAGTTTTTCCTGAATCGGGAAGAAGCTCAGCCCAGCAAGAGACATCAAAGCAGCTTTAAGGACTGTGGGATCTCCCGGGTGGGAAGAACTAGCTAGGCGCCCCAACGGGATTTGTGAGGGGGGAAGGAGTTCCACCCAGGGAGGAACACCTGAGTGGCCTGTCTGCAAGAATCCTGGGGCGACGAGCTGATTATTCGCCCTGGCCAGGTCTTGGGGTAGGGAGTAGAAGTGGAAATCTCAGCAGACAGCTTAAGGGACATTCCCCCAAAGAGAAGGAATCATTGGAGCAGCCTCTGCAGCAGACCTTTGCCTGCTGACCTGCCTGTGGAATTTATAGCTCCACATTTTGAATCTGATACCCAAAAATGGGAAAACAGAGGAATAAAACGCAGTCTCAAAACTCAACCCCACCCAGAACAAGTTTTGAATGTGAAGATACAGGGGAACCAGGAAGCCTCATAACTTCAAGTTATGAAACGATTGCATCCGAAATAAAACAAATCCAACAGGCCATGAAAGAGCTCAAAGCAGAAATAACCCACATACCCACAATGATTTCTCAGACAAAAAACGAGCTGAAAACAATGATGGAAGAAATGTTCCATTCACACAGACAAGAAATAGACAAAAGACTAGAAGAAAATAGGAAACAATTGGAAACGTTACAAGAGCAATTTAGGAATGAATTACCAAGAATGAAACAGGTCAAAAGAGAATGCCAGGATTTGAAAACTAACGCTGAAAGCATGAAAAACCGTTTAAATGAAACTGAAGATAGAATTTCAGAACTTGAAGACAGCATGGCAGCTTATGAGCGTGAAAGGAAGAATCTCATGATATCATCAAAGACACAAGAAAAGTCAATCCAACAGCTGCAAGATGAGGCAAAACGTAACAATATTCGAAT
>PVLD010032462.1:0-14614 GCA_004027595.1 Dinomys branickii
ACCTAGTTTGCTGAGAAATCTCCAAACGGCTCTCCACAGTGGTTGCACCAGTCTGCATTCCCACCAGCAGTGTAATAGAGTCCCTATTTCTCCACATCCTCGCCAGCATTTGTTATTGGATGACTTTTTCATACTGGCCAGTCTTACTGGGGTGAGATGAAATCTCGATGTTGTTTTTATTTGCATTTCTCGAATGACTGAGGATGTGGAACATTTTCTTATATATTTATTTGCCATTTGTATTTCTTTATCTGAGAAGTGTGTATTCATCTCAGATGCCCATTTCTGGATTGGGTCTTTGAATTTGGACAGGTACATGTTTTTTAATTCTTTGTATGTTCTAGATAGAAGACCTTTGTTTGAGGGACAGCCAGCTAGGATTTTTTCCCAATTTGTGGGTTTTCTTTTTACTTTTCTGGTGATTTCTTTAGATGTACAAAAACTTTTCAGTAGAATGAGGTCCCAATTATTGATTCTTTGAAGTCTTTCCCTTGCAGTTTCATTTTTGTTCATGAACTCTCTGCCTACTCCTATGTCTTCAACATTTTTACCTACTTTCTCTTCCAATAGATTTAGTGTTTCTGTTTTAATATTGAGGTCTGTGATCCAAAATGGACCCATTTTCAAAAAAGCAAAACATGCCAAGCATAGTCAGTCAAAAGAGTCACATTTCTATTAAGGTAACTGAGTTTATATTGAAAAGAAAATCTCCAAAACAAATATCCTCGCCACAACTGTTTTACTGGAGGTTTCTATTTATTTGAAAGATCAACACAAATTTTACACAACCTCTTTCAGTAAAGGAAGAAACACTTTTCAAGTCAGTTTATGAAATTGATACTGCTGTGATACCAAAATCATACAAGAACGATGCAAACAGTGAAAGATTTGTGTTGATCATGTACCTACTCAAACACGTCCTAAACAAAATATGCTAGTGATTCTTGAGGTTTCTATCTGAAGTGGGCCTTGAGCCTCACATGCCTGGAAGGGGTTTGGGTTAATGGGGTGCTGTAGCCACCTTCTGTTGGAAGTGGTGTCTTGTCAGAAGTGGTGGGTCACTGTGGGTGTGACCTGGAAAAGCACATCTCCCTCCCCAGTGCGTCCCTCCTCTGTTTTCCTGGTCACAATGACAGATGTAACTTTTCCCCCTCTGAGCCTCCCATTTGGCAGTTTCTCACTGGCCCAGTCCCACCATGGACTGTAACGGTGAGCTAAAACAAAGTTCTCCTCCTTTACGTTGTGGCCTTTGTGCAGTGTATCTCAGCAATGAACAAGTGACCAAGGCAATGATATGAAAAGTGAATTTTGCACTCTGATCAAATGGGAATCATTTCAAATACAAGTGTGCAGCAATGATGCAAAATGTTAGAATTGATCAGTGTAAATACAAAAGCGAACATACAGTTCAACGTTTTGAGGAGCACTTTCACCACACTCTAGGCAACAGTGTGTGCTATCAGTCTTTTAAAATCTAGTCACTACTACATATATGTAAGTAAGTGTACATCGCTGCTCCAAATTTTCATTTCCAGCAATGCAGATGACGATGCACATTTCTTTGTACATGCTTTGACCATTGATTTATTTGCAATGTGTCTCTTCCTGTGCTCTATATTTCAACTGGGTTGTTTGCACTTTTTGTTGAGCTATAGTTTGTTGTGCAGTTGAATACAAGCTATCTTTCTAGATGCAAACCTACCTATCTATCTGTTATGTAGCTCTGTTTATTATCTGTGTAATCAGGTATTTTACTTCTAATTTTGGAAAATATGTTTTGCCAGTCCTTGACTAACCTTTGTGTTTCCTTACATATCTTGGTATATTCAAATTTGTCATCTTTATTCTGAGGTTAGTTTTTGTGTGCCTTAAAAGGTAAATATTTACCTTTTTATTCTATTAGAGCGTTAATATACGTCTAGTTTTTACTTTCAGTCCATAATCAACTTTTTAAATACCTTGGAGGTTTGGTATGAAATGGAGGTTAATGTTCACTTTTTCCACACAGTTATCTAGTTGTTCCAGCAACATTGATTAAAATGATTTTCCATTTACGATGAGTTGTTTTGATACATTTTATGAGATTAATAGATTATCTTTATATAGTCATGTTCCACTGATTTATCTAGAGTTTCAGAGATTTTTAGTTGTTCATTTTTTATTAATCCATGTTTGCAGTCCATAATGATTATACTTGTCATGGTAATTTGGTTCATGCATATAACGCATACTAATTCTGCCCACTCCCTCGATCTCTGGATCCCCTGCCATATGAAAACGTTTCTGTTTCCTATGATCTATCTTTTATTTTGCCCTGTATTTCTAGATTTTTGAAGTACCGTGCTCTTTTGGTCCTTTTCAGGTTTATAGTAAGTCTGAAAACTAAGTAATGACTCCAGTTGTATACAGTTTTTCTGAAGCTTGTTTTGGCATCTCTAGGATCATTGCATTTTGATACAATTTGAGATTTAATTTATTGTTTTCTACCAAAATGCCTTTTATGACTTCATTGGCATTGTGTTGTTGAATTTAAAAAATAAATTTGAGAGAACAGACATTTAAACAAAGAAACCCAATGCACAAACATAGTTGTCTCTCAATTTAGTTATATCTTTAATTTCTTTTAATAAGCGTTCAGTTTAGAGATTTTGCATGCTTTACGTTTTTTATTTTATTTTAAAGATAAAAGAAGGAAAATATATTATTACTGTTTTCTGATATTAAGTACCACTGAAAATAGTATTTTAAATGTTCATTTTCTAATTGTGCTAATATATAAACAATTGCCTTTTAATATCAACTTTATGTGTTGTACATTTGCTAATTTGTAATATTACTAGATGTTTTGTATATATTCAGCATTTTCTATGCAAATCATCATAACATCTACTAATAGATTTACCATTCCAAAATGTAAGCCTTTATTTAATTTTGCTACTTTATTGTACTGGTTAGGACTTCCAGTATAACCATTTCCTTTCTGGAAATGTTACTGGAAAATGTCTACTGTTTCACAATTAAAGATGATGCTAACCATAGGGTTTTATACATACTTTTTAGTTGGATCAAGTAATTCCTATACATGACTAGCCTATTAAGAGATTTTTACATGATTTAGTGTTGAATTTTATCAAATACTTTTGCTACATCTATTGAATAATAATATATTTTCTTGTGGTTTATTTTATTAGCATGGGGAATTGTATTGTTTGGTTGTACGTTTTTAAAGCAAATTTTTATTCTTAAAATAAAACCAGCTGGGCATGGTGGTGCACACTTATAACCCCAGCACTTGTGAGGCTGAGGCAGGAGGATCATTGTGAGCTCAAGGCCAGCCTGAACTGCATAGTGAGACCCTGTCTCAAATAAATAAATAAATAAATAAATAAATAAATAAATAAAACCTACTTGGCCAAACTTAGAGTAAACTTAATATTGTAAGCCCCAGACTGCTATTATAAAGTCTTACTTGCAAAGCTCATCACTGGATGATGTCTGGGCACACTGACTTAGGGATTTTTATCTCCACCTTAACTGATAAGAATGGCTTATTGTGCTTAAACTTTTTGTACGAGCAGCGTGGTTTATGCTGAATACATACTTCCACTTTAGGAATCTGAAATTCTAGATTTCTAACTGGGAATCTGAAGACAAACAGTGTCTACATGGAGGTACTTCCAATAAAAATTGAATCAAAAGTGAGAATGAATAAAAAAGGAAATATATGGACTTTTAGATATAATTATTTTCTTGTAAAAGAGATGAGTTCAATCAAAATTTATTGCCATATTTTATTGTGTATTTGGAATTATATCATTTCATGTGTTCTGTTTAACATATTTTTACCTTCCTTTCCTTATGGTTGTGAATACAGTTTTGTTTCATTAGCTTTATTTTTCTGCTAATTTAAAATCTGGATTTTATGTCTGGTTTTCCTGGTGATTATCTTTAAGTTTTGAACACATACAAGTACTGATAGAATTTTCTACAGAGTTATAAAGTTATTCAAAATCTTTAGCCTCCTACCAGGCAAGACAAATAGCTTAGAATGATAACAAACAAAAGATCCTTGAATGTTTCCATATGAATTTTCTTATTATTTTCTATAACTGAATTTTTCCTTTGAATCCAAACAGAATCTGTGTTCTTTGTTGGGTAGCAGATACACTTTTTAAAATCTCCTGTCTTGGAGTGAGGGACCTCTTCCTACTCTAGCTACTTCTGACACATTAGGTGTTGTGGGTTTCTTCTACTATAGAGGGCCCAAATCATTCTCTGTCTTTTTCCTGTCCTGTGATGTCAGGGTACATACTCACTGTATTGGGTTGAACTGTGGCCCCCTGATTCATATGTTGAAGTCCTAACTGCTAGTATCTCAAAATTTGACTATATGCAGAGATAGAGCATTTAAAGAGCTAAAAGGACAAAATGAAGTCCTATTCATAAGTTCTAATCCTAGGTTATTGGTGTCCTTATAAGAATAGGTGATTGTGAGACAGGAGCACAGGAAAGATCATAGGAGGACACAGGAAGAAGGTCGCTTCCTGAGAACCAAAGGCACAGGCCTCAGGATAAACCAGCCCTACTAACTCCTTCGTCTTGGAATTCAGAATTTCAGAACCGCGACTAAGTAAATTTTCCCTTGCTTAAGGTACCCTTCTGTGATACTTTCTCATGGCAACCCTAGTAATTAATGCACTCATTTTGCATTTTTGTACAATTTCTAATACACAGTTATGTATTGCATTAAAAATAGTTATGTCTTTTTATTTGAACCAAAGCCCATTGGTTTCTATTCTTAAAGCAGGTGGGGAAGAAGCTTTAAACGTGAACTCCCAGAACATTCTGACAGAATTTCAAGTCTTTTTCCTTTTTTCAATTTCTATTTGGACATTTCGTGTAGTTTTGAGTAAGGTGATATAATTAGGAAACATTTTGATTTTAGAATCATCTAGAAAGCAGGAAACACAACGATCCTTTTTTCTATACCCATATGCCTCATAAAATTTCTGACACATCATTGATGATCCATACATTTTGGGTTAATTGAGTCATAGAAACAAGACCATACAGGGAGTCTATAGAATGAGGTTCTGTCATACAATACTTGTTTATTTCACTATTTGGGCAAGTCGATTGATTTATATTGGTCTTATTTCCTTTTTCTGTATCATGCAAGATTGGGCTTCATCTTCTGAGGTTAGAATATCACAAATATTTACTTGCCTGAAAATTGTACCTAGTTTATTCAAGGTCACACAGATAGAGTTACAAGTTCTTGGAATGGTATTTTCCCCTCGACTCCCCCACTTACATTGAAATCAGACTAATCTAAGCACACCATGGCACCAATTCTAAAGGCCACCTACTTCTCATATTTACTAAACAAATATGGATTTAATAAAACTTACTGTTGCTAATGGCAGGTAATAGAAGAATCCAAGTGTCCTAGAGGCCACAAGGTTTTATTTCCCTTCATACTTTCCTAGCTGGATCCACAGTTACTGCTATAGTTGAGCTGCCTAATAACCTGGAGCTTAGAAAAAAAGAAATGTCTCACTTACTGTTTTACAGCAGTCACTGTCTGATAATCACAACATAGTTTCTGGGTCAGTTATGTGTCCTCAAGGTAAGACCAAAATGTAACTCAAATAATGGGGCAATGGGATGCCTTAATAAAGAGATTTCTATAAAATGTTCAGAGGCACTGGTCTTAAAATTGCAACAGATTTTTTTTTCATGCCAGCTCCCAGCTAAACTAAATACCCTTTGCCATACATTTATTTTAAAAATATAACTGAATTCCACTGATGTTGTGGTAAATGTAAAATTTGAATGTTCCAGTTCAGATAAGCACCAGTAAGCCAAGTAGTTTATGAAGATTTGTTCAAAGACTATTCATACTTTGTATTCATACTTTCTATAGAGGCTCTGTCTGTAATGGAGTTCAATTAAAATTCCCATGCCCATGTAGTTCAAGTACCAGAAAGAGTTTCAGCTGGAAATCTCTTATTAGAATCAAGGGATCAAAAGGATGGATATTTTTAGCTTCTTTTTTTATCAGTATTTAATGTTAATAATTAAGGTTTAATGAGTATTTTCCTTTAGTTCTTCTTTCACCATTCAGAAGTGTAAAAGTTTTGAAAGGAGCTTATTCTTTATATTATATTGTTTGCCAGTCAGCCGTGAGTTTCAAAGGTAAAAACTGATTATAAGCAGCTCACTGACAAGTATTTTTAAATTTTTTTTACTGGTAAGTATTTGAGGCCTCCAGTTTTCTAATTTAGGAAGTACATGTATATTGCATAAGAAATTTTTTATAAGGAAACTTTATAAAGTTATAGCATATCCGTGCTTGTCTACACCAGTCAGCTCTAAGCAGGTCAAATCTATGATACTGGGGATGTCATTTCACCTCATGTGTTTAGTCTCAAGATTGAGAAGGTCTTTAGGAATGTGACTTACACACCTGAAATAAAAGAAAAATTTGAAGAAAGAACTCTTTTCCTAAAAAAGATATCATGAATGCAACCCCTCAATGAAGGCAATATCCACCTTACCAGAAATTCTCACTCTTAAAAATCAATTATCTTCTTTCATTTAATTTGTCAACAACTAGTGAATATTAGTTATATGTCAAGCCCTATTCTAGACACTAGATATAAGAGCAAAGATAATAGAAATCCCTACTTTCCTATAATTTACATTCTGATAAGAAGATATATTCAATACACATAATAGATAAATGAAATTTAGAAAAAGAAAGCATGGTAGAGGGATTGTCCAATGACCGTGTGGGGCTTAAAATTATATAAAGTAACCAAAGAAACCTCTCAAAGAAAATGATGTTCGAGGACAGGCTTATGAAGGATGCCAGGGAATGAATCAGACACATATCTGAAGAAAAGCATTCTAGGAAGATATATAGGAAATCTTTGAAGACCTCGAAGTGGGAGCAAGCTGGATATTTGCCAGCAATAATTAGAATGCCAGTGTGCTTGGTCAGAGTGGTTGAGCTGGAAAGCAGTACAAGATGAGGTCGTGGGAATCCACTAGTGCGTTTGAAGCAAAAACACCAAATGTGGAAGCAAGGACCCAAGTCAGGATACTGTTGCAGTGTTGTAGGCTAAAGATGACGGTAATGTGGATTGCAATGGCAGTAGTGGAGGGCAGGGAGAAGATGACCATACCTGGATACATTTTCAATTTACAACCACCATGATTTGCCAATGAGCCAAATGTAGGTCATGTGAAGTAGTAGGTAGTTATTTATAATTCTAATATCTTTCCTTAAGCAAGTAGAATTGCTGTTCTTTTCTTTTTTTTTTTTTTTTGCGGTACTAGGGATCAAACTCAGGACCTTGTGCTTGCCAGGCAAGCACTTATTCCACTGAGCTATATCCCCAGCCCAGAATTGCTGTTCTTAACACAGAGAAAATTCCAAGGAATAAGTTTAGCTGAGGAGTTGCCCAGGATCTGTTAAAGACATGAACTGTGTGGAATGTTTGTTACTTACTGATAGTGATGGCAGATAGTTCAAAGCACGAATTCTGGGGTCACATTAGTTGAATTTAAATTCTAAATCCCCCTCTCAGCAAGTGTGCGACCTTGAGTGTATTCCTTCACTTGTTTGTGTCCTGTTCCTTTCTTCACCTTGCAGTGAGGGTAATAATATACCACGGTGTCACTGTAGGTCAGTAATGACAAAGTGCTTAGATAAAGGCACTTGTTCTAGTTAGGAACACTATAACAAATTACGGTAGACCTAGTGGCTTATAGACAATACGTATGTAGTTTTCACAGTGCTGGAGTCTGGAAGTGACCAGGTTCTGCTGGGCGCCCTCTTTCTGGCTGAAAATACCAACTGCTGATTTCGTCCTTACAAGGGGGAGAGCAGAGAAGAGCAATAAAACTCTTAGTTCTTTTTTTTTAGTTCTTTTTCTAAGGGCACTAAGCACATACATGAGGGCTCTGCCCTTAGTGACTGATTTTCTCCAAAGCGCCCACATTTTAAGATCATCACATTGTGGAGCTAGGATTTTAACATAGGAATTTGAAGCACAAGCAAATCTTGAGCCCAAATAAGTATTCATTGTTATTAGTGTCACTACTATTATTATTACTACTATTTTGAAATAGAGTTCAGATTCAATGATGCTTTTTTATATGTGTATATATATGCTTTATATGTAAAGTTAACAAAATATAAATGTTTATAGGTAATATTTGTGTATACAAGAATATGCACATATAAACTTCATACTTGAATATATATAAAGATGTAGATCATAGTTATAAAATGAATATATATAAAGATCATAGTTATAAAACTGAGTCATCAGGCTCTAGAGGGAAGAGACAGAGATTATCAGAGATGTGCATCTAGACAGACTATTGAAGGGTACACTCTATGATTTACAAGTGAGGAAGATAGAAAGGAAACTGAACGGTGTCCAAGAGTGAATTCAGAGAGAGAGAGAGGAAGAAGTTTCAGGGATACAAAATTCTGAAAGCTATATGAAGAAATGATCAAGGAGTGCCTAGTTTGCCATTGTGACATGTCATGTTTGCTGTCAGCATAATGCTGTTAAGACCTGGACAACTATTGCATCTTCTAGAGAACATGAACTTGATATTGAAAGCATTACCCAGCTAAGACTTTAGGATTGCCTCTCTTTAGGGATACTTGTGGGTATTTTATGTGAATACTTTGGAAAATGGAAATATTAGAAACAGACAGAACATGAACATTGGTAGTTTTGCCCCTTCTTTCTTCTTAACCCTAATTTTTTTGGTCACCTTCCACATGAAGCTCAAAAATATAAAAAAAACATGCTCTTTTCTGTCCAACTTCAGGGTAGATGATAAGCCAATCAATCATAATAATACCTCTTCTCTTGCCAACAATTTTTTTAGGAGCCAGACTTAAGCTAATCAGCATGTGGCAATCTCCGGGGATGAATATTTGACCTAATTTGACACAGCAAGCAAAAGGCATTGAGGGGTTGATAGAATTTCTTACAGAAAATCAAAAAATAATGTGCAGCCTTGATTGTTCTTGCAGCTTTGTTATAACCATGAAGGGTAACCACATTAATATGAAGCTACAATTGCTGATGATAAGGTTAAAACCCTGAGAAAGAATTAAATAATGAAGGTATTGATTCAACAAAACCAGGAGCCTTTCCTTCACTTCGAATATCTTTCATGTGAGTGAATAGATGCACATTGCTTGAGTTGGGGAATTAGGCTATTTACAGCTCAAAACTTTCTAATGGCTAAAAGTCCTTATTGATGTATGGTTACTTAAAATCTGGAAGCTTCAATTTTCTAAAGCGTGTTCTAGAAATAATATTACACTTAGCATTTTATCTTTCTAGTAGCTAAATATTCTTTATAGGATAATCTAAAGAGAATTTTGAGGCAGGGACCCACCTCTGACTTAGATCCTGAATAGGACAGGAATGTACTTAAGGTCACTTTCTTGGCCCGTAGACCCAGGACATAAACTTATCCATCTGAACACATCTCCAAAGAGTTTTGACCCTTTGGGTTGACGCAGAGGGAAAAATCAACATTTACTTGAAATATTTGTGGCAAAATATATAGTTGTGTGGTGAGTGTTCTGTAGTAACAGTGCTTGCAGTGGCCTCCTAAGAATTTTGCTTTTTCTGTGATTCTGGATGAGCTTTTCCCCCTTGGTTATTCCATATATTCTTTAAACCTGATTTTTTGGGGGGCTAATGAATTCTAAGTACAATCTGATTATCTCTCCAACAAATTGCTTTCCTACTTAGCAGAGTTGGTTTCTATTATTTTTAAACAAACATACCAACAGGAATAATTATTTGCCTGATAGGGTTGATTAGGAGATTAAATGAGATAGTAACTATACTAGGTACTGAATAAAATTAAATTTCTTTCGTAAGATTGGCAATATTTTGCTTCAGAAATACATGCCTCAGTTGTGTTCAGTGATAAGGGGTTATTTTTCAGTCATGCTACAAGTCTGCTGTGGACTGGTTAATCCTCAGTATTCATTCATTTTTAGTCTAGGAAACAAACTGAATAGGTGTTCTTTCTCAGTATTAGCCCCAGTCATGGCAGAGAGAAAGGAGGCAAAACTGACCAGTTTTGTAAGACTTCTGTGCAGAAAAGATACCTATAACTTCAGATTTCATTAGCCAAGTAGATCATATGATCTTCCTTGAATTGAGTAGCAGGGGATATAGCCTTTCTCCCCCAGGAAGACTGAAAGAGAGGCATCAAACTAATGAAAGTTATACAATCTGTCATATATCTTTCCCTATTTCCGATATACATGTACATAGGCACATAGCAAGTTCTAAATTCCTTTGCTGGACCAAATCATTCCTAGGTGTTTGGGAAAGTTTTCATGAAGTTTTCCATCAGACTGTCTTCCTGGAATAGAACTTAAACTTTCTGTTCATTTTTGATTCTCAAGTGTGCCTCTCTGTCTCTGTCTCTCTCTGACTCTCTGTCCCTGTCTGTCTCTGTCTCTGTCTCTGTCTCCCTCCCTTTTCAGTGGTATTGAAACCATAGCCTCATACATGTAGGTAAGTGTTATTCTACCACTGAGTTATATCATTGGCTGTTTTTATTTTGAGATGGGCATACTGAGATTCCTGGACTGGTCTCAAACTCGTGATCTTCCTACCCCAGCAGGAAGAATTGCACGTTTGCAAAATGTAAAAAAAAAACATAGATTTTTACATTCTTTTTTTTTTCTTAGTAAAGAGCAGTTTGGTTTACCTGTCTGCATAAGTAGAATTTTAAAGTTACAATGAATATACACATACGTATATTTATATGAATCTGAATTCAGTAAAATCTTGCACTGTGAGTAAATTGTTGCACAAGTGTTCTTCAAGACAAGCAACATTTCTAATACATCTTAACTTGACAAACAAGGAATGACTTGCAATATAAGTAGCACATGCGGCCAAATGTCACACAATCACAACCGACCCACTGGTTTTTCTCTCTTTCTTGCTGTGGGATTACATGCAATATCACATTTCCATTAAATCCTCAAAGGAGGCCAAAGCAAATGTCTGCCACTGGATAGGTTTCTTGTTAAAGTTGCACAAAAAGTGAAAGGTTCCCTTGAGCTAATAACAGTAGTTCTGTTAGTGACAGTCAAAGTCGTCCTACATAAGCACCCTCCTCTCTCTTTCCCCTCTCCCACCAGCCATGAAGGTTTTCGAAGGTAAGTGCAGGGTAATTTGTTTATTTTATTTATGTTACACTTTTGTATTATATTACAGTATTGTAATCATTTTATATGAACATATTTGGGTTGTGGAATGAGTTATCTGTGTTTCCATTATTTGTTATGAAAGATTTGCTTTCATGTACAAGCACTTTGGATGACAAGAATGTTTCTGGAACAAAGTATACTCACAAACCAAGGTTTTACTCTACACTGCTATGTACTGGAATCTCCCAAAACAAACTCTAAGACCGTTTTGTGGTGCAGTATATTTGCTGAAGATAGGTAGCAATGAGAGGAAGGGGAAAGCAGAATTAGGCAGAGGATGCAGTTAGACTGTGATACAGGCCCTAGAGGGCTTCAACTAACCTTACTGGGAGCTCTGGAGGGAACATCCTTCATGAAAGATACCAAGAACTGCCCTGGAACGGCCAAGGCTTTCATTCTTCACCTTTTGCAGACAGCAGATGTAGGCTACTGCGCGTGTTATCTTGGGTGATGTCTGTCTCTGCAGCTGAGACAGACCCAGGAGGAGCTGAGAGGTGGAGACTGAAACAGTCACACTCTGCAGGTGAGCAGAAAGTCCGTCACCTATGGGCAATCAGGGCAGCATGTCTGTGTCTGTCCAATGCCTAATGTTTGACCGGTATTAATTCTCTTTTTTTTTTTTTTGGCGGTACTGGGGATCGAACTCAGGACCCTGCACTTGCTAGGCAGGCGCTTATTCCACTGAGCTATACCCCCAGCCCCTTGACCGGTATTAGATCTTATGTTCTATAGCTTTTTTGAAATCAGTAAGCTTTTAATGGAGCTCCATTTATTTTTTAAAGAGATTTGCCCTGTAGTGCAGCACCATTTCACCTGCTTAGTGCAGCATCTAAGCTATTTGTTTAGTGGGGTGACTAAACATTACACTAGTTCATTGCCACACTGGAGGGCCATGAAGAACGAGACATAAAAAGTGAGGCAAGACTTGTCACTGGATTGCAAACTGAGGTAACACAGCAAGGTATCTAACTTCATTCTGACCCTATTTTTGTAGTTTCCAAAGAAGTATCAAGGCTTTGGCTTTAACGGTTTATTTTGTGGTGTGTTCTGGTACCTGAGTTAGCAACAGCAGTACACTCAGCCCTTTGTATGTATGGATTCTGCATCCTTGGTTTCAACTAACCATAGGTCAAAATATTTGGAAATCCTCTGCATCTGTACTGAATATACAGAGACTTCTTTCTGTTTTTCCCTAACAATACAGTGTGGCAGTTACTTATGAAAAATTCACATTTTATTAGACATTAAAGTAAACTAGAGTTCATCTAAAGTATACAAGAAAATGTGAGTAGCTCATATGCAAATATGAAACCATCTTAATGGTTATAAGAAATTTGATTATTTGTGGATTTTTTGGTATTGGTGGAGGGTCCTAGAACCAACCCTCTATGGATGTTGAGGGATGATAGTATGTGGTCCAAAATTTTCTAGAGATACTTTTATGCCTTTAGAAGTGCATCAGCCCTGTAAAAAACCTGGTCATGTCCAGCTAGTCCTTCTGGATACTAAAAGGTCTCTCCACAAATCTATTTAAACTGACTCTTCCAACTTTTTCTAGGGAGCCCAAAGGTTTGTAAGATCCCCAGTGTCTTAGACTTGGTGTCCCTAGCCTCAAAGTTATTGCCTTTGTTGTGTCGCTCAGATTTAGGCAGGCAGAAACCCTTTGTAATGAAAATTTGGGGATGTAGAAGAATCTACCTGCTTACTAAAATCAATGTTTAACAATGAAGAAATGTTTTAGGTAATGATTAGAAACCATACAATATTGCAATAACTGTATTACTATGAAGACATTTAACTCTTAGTGAATTCATTTCATCTGATTTTATCAAGAAATGAGTTACTATGAGTTTAAAAGTAAAGAAATAAAGATATACATTAACCAAATTAGGTGATATGTCAAAAATGTGAGATTAAAAACTTCATTCATTAGAATAAATTAAAGAGAAAAATCATTGCAAAGGGAATAAAGTTGCACATTTTAGCTTTTATTAGTCAAATGCTAAATAATTACTTATTCATTTAGTAGTCACAGTGATAGCTTTAATCATATCAAGTTCAGGAAATGGTAATGTGACTGAGATGCAGCATTAGAAATTCTAATCTAATTTTAAAAATAATAAAACAGTAATTAATTGAGAAGCATTGACCTTGTTCTGGAGAACATTTTAAATGGAAAAATGTCAATTTTATTAGTATCACAATAAGATTAACCATGATAATGTTCATCTAGTTGTGACAAGGAATTTTAATGTAATTTAAATTAACTCTGTTTTCCAGATGTTTATTTTGGTTTTGCTTTCCATAAATCAAAACAAAAAGAATAATTTAGTAATATAACAGAAACTGATAAATGGTTGCAGCTTCTAGATACTTCTGGAGAACAATAGAACACAATGCTTTTCTTTAAAATAATCCCTCCAGGTAAATTTACTTCTAGAACTAAAATTAAATGGTGATTTTGAATAGTACATAGGACATACGCCAGGACCTTTCAAGGTATAGGCCTCGAAATATTTTCAAGTGTTAGACTGCAGATATTAGGAAATCCTGCTAAGTCATTATTTTAAGGAAGGGAAGTTTGGATGGAGTAGCAGGCCTGCCTATGGGAGAGACTGGCATGCTTTACAGTTGTAGGAACATCTCAGTGTAGCCATTGGGTAATATTATAATAATGCAGAAAAGTATATTCACAAGGATTTTAAATCTCTGTGTAAGAATAGGGTAAATTTATGTGCAGAAAAATTCCTTCATCGAGCTGGTGTGTCTGTGGAATAACAAATGCCTTGTTAAATGATAACCAGAAACAATTTATCCCAACTCCTTTGTTCTCTGCATGAGGGAAATATTATTTGTTCAGGGAAATAGTATATTTTCAGGAACAAACATTAAAATGATGGTATATTGTAGAAGACAGCACTGTAAAAACATATATATCATTTATATAATTTAAAATTATTTATAGATATAAGAAATAAAAATACATATGACTATTCAACTCACAGTGTAATAGTTAGCAGATATAGGTCACTGGTCTGTTTTTTCTCAGTGTAGGAACTATGTTGTATTTTCTGAGAAAGCATTCTAATGGAAGCAATATATTTTCTTTATTTAAATTAAGAAGTTTAATCTTAGGAATTTAAATTAACTGTCCTGAATTATTTTGATCTGAATTATTTATATGTTCAAATGAGAGTTTTAATTTTATGTATTTAAACTCATTTATGTGAGTTATATTTCCAGATAAATTCAGCTTAAATTAGTTTTGTAATCAGAAATTAGAAATTATCCATGACACCATTATTAAAAATAGAAATTGAATTAGTTCTTCCC
>PVLD010032463.1:0-14613 GCA_004027595.1 Dinomys branickii
ATCTAGAACATACAAAGAATTAAAAAACATGTACCTGTCCAAATTCAAAGACCCAATCCAGAAATGGGCATCTGAGATGAATACACACTTCTCAGACAAAGAAATACAAATGGCAAATAAATATATGAGAAAATGTTCCACATCCTTAGTCATTCGAGAAATGCAAATAAAAACAACATCGAGATTTCATCTCACCCCAATAAGACCGGCCAGTATGAAAAAGTCATCCAATAACAGATGCTGGCAAGGCTGTGGAGAAATAGGGACTCTATTACACTGCTGGTGGGAGTGCAGACTGGTGCAGCCACTGTGGAGAGCTGTTTGGAGATTTCTCAGCAAACTAGGTCTAGAGGTTCCATTCAAACCAGCTATTCCTCTTCTGGGTATTTTCCCAGAAGATCTGAAAACATCATGTCACTCTGATGTATGTGCACCCATGTTTATAGCAGCGCAATTTGTAATAGCTAAAATGTGGAAGCAACCCAAGTGTCCTTCCACAGAAGACTGGATTTAAAAACTGTGGCATTTTTATATAATGGAGTATTATTCAGGTATAAAGAAAGACAGTTTTGGGGACTTTGTAGGCAAGTGGTCAAAACTGGAATCCATACTCAAAAGTGAAATAAATCAGCGGTACATGTGCAGGCAATGTATTGTATCACTAGTGTAAGAACCTGACGGTGGGAATATAAACTATGAGACATGAAGGAAATCTGTTCAAAAACAAAGAACAGATGGGACGAGGGAAAGGAGAAAAGAAAGAGGCAAAAATGTATATATGTATATATGTAGATACATAGGTCCGGGAGGGCTAACATGGTTCTACCATTGTATTATATCACTTAATGCTAAGGAATAATTGATGACGGGTTATTTGATCAATCTTGTATGTCTGTATGTCTTATCCTGAACACACACTTCGAAGATATCAATATGCAAAGCAGCAACTATTGATGGTTTTTTTGTTTGTCTTTGGTTTTTTGTTTTTTGTGTTTTTCTGTTGTTGAGAGGATTAACTGTCTGACCAACTTTGCATGTCTGTATCTGGGTTCATATATATACACTTCGAAGATATCAATAGGTAAAGCAACAACCACTGTTCAGTCCATGTCACCTTGTCTGCAGATCAGTTTTGATTGTACTATTTTTATGCTAATTTGTGCTGTATATTAATATGTTCTTGTGCTTTTATTTTTTTAAAAGTAGAAAAAAAGAAACAGCGTGCCATAAGTTAAGAGCATTGCATTAACTATTGATAGAGATTGAGGAGATAAACTGTTGTTTTCAAGTCCATGTGTGAAAGCTCTCTAGAAGGTTGAACGTTAACGGTTATTCACAGGAGAATTTTTTACTTTTGTTCAGGATAGGCAAGGCATGATCTCAGGATGCTGGTTACAGTTTACTTGCCAGCCAAGTTCTGGATACAATTTTACTAAGTACAGTTGAATTGGACTTAATGTAGCAATAATTAATAATATGCAAAGACATGACTCTTGCTTATGTAACTAGATAATACTCTATGACACAGTGTTGTATCCCTCCTCCTGTCCTTGCTTCACACTCACTTACATACACACACACACACGCCCCTTCACACCCACACACGTTTTAGAAGATGAGTGATAGATTCCATTCTAATCTCAGCTTCTCATATATAGAGAGCAATCTCAGTGAGAGAAATGGATTATATCTGGGATGGAAGCTTTGATACACAGAAAAAAATGAGAGGTTGAAGGGAGATTAAGGAAATGGGAAAAAAGAATCAAATTATTTCACTTTCAGGTACAAATTTCCTATAAAGCATGTGATTTTTCCGCATATACCTAGAATGTGCCAAACTGTTTATTAATAAAAAAATAACATATGAGAAACAACCAAGAAAAATTCCTAAAACAGCAATTATGGGGTATATATGTATTTCTGCGTTTCTGTGCGTATTATTTTCATCAATAAATAACCATTTGTAAATTATTTGCTGACATAGCAATTACTGGGACTCATAACTATTCTCCTCCCTTTAACTAAGCTGAGAGTAGCAGTCTGCTTCCAGTGAAGATATCATGCTCTCTGAGTGCTTTTACTGAGCATAAATTCAGAAATGGCAAGAGAGACTCTGGAGGAAACCAAGGTGCTTCCTTTGTGTTCTTCCGGAGCCTGTGGAAGAGGAGGGCATGGAGATTGTGTGAGAGGTTCACGCCCCCTGGGTGGGGGTAGCCTGTTTACAATGTAGGGGAGACAAGGAGAGTGCTTGCAGCCATTCCTCCTTTTTGCTCTGGTGTTTTTGCTGTGTGCTGCCGCCATGAATAGGTTGTCCTCTGCCATGTGCCGCTCTGCCTCTGAAGCAGACAAGTATGGACTGAAAGCTCCACAAACTGTAAGCTAAATAAACCTTTCCTTCCTTCATTTTGGGTGTTGGGTATTTTGTCTCATCAATGAGGAAAAAGTAACCAAGACAGAATTTGGTGCCAGGAGTGGGGTCGTTCCTGTTACTATACCTGACCATGTGGTTCAAGAACCTTTGGAAATGGCTTGTGGGAAGCTTTTGCAAAGGTTTGGAGATGTTGCCTGAAAGAGTAGAGCTGGAATGCCTTCGGCTATTCTGTACAGGAGATTCTGGTCAGAGTTCAAAAGACCAGAAGGCCAATAGAAATCCTGCCGGTAAAGAACAGGTTTGGAAGGTTTCTGTTGGAAAGGACTGCATTGGTTGTTGGACTCCAGAGGATGTATGTTATGGCTTGGCAGAAAGTCTGTCTGTATTTTGCTCATGTCCAGAGACTTTGGCTAAGACTGAGATTAAGGCCAGCAGAGAACTGATTAATCTGGCAAAAGAAATTTCAAGGCAGTAGAATGTTGGGGCAGTGGCATGGTTATTGTTGGCAGCTTTTAGCCAGATTTATATTGACAATCAAGAGCAAAGAGCCCAGCAGGATGATTTAAAATGTGAGTTTGGCCAGAAAAGAAGCTCCATTAAATCTGTGGACTGGAAAGATAAGGCTGACAAGGTCTCTATTGCTATGAAGGAACAAGAAAATGGAAGAGATGGCCTGCGGGCATCACAAGCAGCAAATCTCCACCCTTTGCAGCCTCAAAACTGTAAAGGTGAGAGACCTTGCCTTGAGAAGGAAACTAAAGAGTGTCATGTTCCAGAATGGCGGCAGTGGCTGCACCAGGTTCCAAGATGGAGGTGGCATAGAGAATTTGCTCCTCAGAATTGGATTCAGTGTGTCCAGCGATCCAGGCACTTGACCCCTATGGCTAAGAGAGAGGAAAGTTTGGCTACTGCTCCAAGTGGCAGCAGACCTTGGCATCATCCACGTGGCCTTGGCTTTAGGTACAAGGAAAATGGAAGAGTTCTGAGGTTGAAGAGGCTTCCACCCAGATTTCAGAAGGCCTAGGAGGCCAGGCAGTGTGCCCCTGAGATGGCAATGTGTGAAGCTGTGAGTGTGAAGCAAAAGGTGCCCTGCAGACCTCAGAAGTTTAGGAAAGGCAGGAATGTGGATCATCAGAGGAAAGCTACAAGGAGGGAGCAAAGCGGGCCTAAGAGAGAAGCCATGGAGGCTGTAACTGCCAGAAGTGCCATAGGGGTGGACTCATACAAGCCCTTTGGAGCTCACAATGTACACCATGTTGCTTCAGATGCTAGATGTGGAGTTACAGGACACAATGTTAGCCCTGCTGGATTTAGGACTTGCTTTGGTCCCAGTGCTCTGTATCCTCCTGTTTGTAACTTTGGGAATGGTAGTGTTTGTTTTGTGCTTTTAAATGTTGGAGGTGTTTAATTTTCATTTGTATGGGGGCAAAATATTATGGTTCTAATATAACCATGTCTTTGTATCTGGAAACTGGTTTAAAGAAATGTGTCTAGTTGCCAAGTTGACAAGGGGTATAATGTTATGGTTTATACATTGTGTCAATTTGGGGAGTCTAAAGGTTTGCCTGAGTGACTCAGCAGGAATCCAAGCTGCTTACTTTGTAAAAATCATGAGCCTGTGGAAGAGGAGGGCATGGAGATTGTGTGAGAGGTTCACGACCCCTGGGTGGGGGTAGCCTTTTTACAGTGTAGGGCCGAAAAGGAGGCTACTTGCAGCCATTCCTCCCTTTTGCTCTGGTTGTTTTTGCTGTGCTCTGCTGCCCTGAACAGTTTCCCCTCTGCCATGTGCCATTCTGCCTCTGAAGCAGCCAAGTATGGACTGAAACCTCCATAAACTGTAAGCTAAACAAACCTTTCTGATAAGTCACAAGGCAGCCAGCCTCACCCCCCTCGTGGGAAAACTTTAACTCAATATTTCTCTCGTTCCCTTACCTGTTCCACTTCAGTTCCGCCACAAAAGCTGCCCCTGCCCTCATTCGCTCTGGCAGTTCACCTGCTTGGGTCATTCTGACATGGGCAACTCCTGCCGTTCAGGCTTCTGGCCTGGACGTCCTCCCGGCTGCTCAGGGCTCGGCTTGTTCTGGCCCAGGGGCATCTCCTCACCCCACCCCACCCGTGCCAAATAAAAGAGATTAAAGGCCCATGCTTTCCTCAGCTCGGGTCTGCCTTGGTCTGCTAGGTAGCCTGCTCCTCTGTCCCTCCCCCAATACAGACTTCTCTCGTGTCACAAGGTCTGGCTGGTTCCGTGTGGGGTCTCGGTTTCTATCACTTTCCTTCCTTCATTTTGGGCATTGGGTATTTTGTCTCAGCAACGAGGAAAAAGTAACAAAGACAATCAACCATAACAATCTGTAACTGTGATTTAAAATGTAGAAATTTGGTGGGGTCAGACATGCGCAATGAGATGGGTTACATCACCTGGTACAGTCTGAAAAACTTGAAGGATGTTATCTGAACAACCACGCGTATAACAAGCTTGGACTCCATTGCCTAGTTCCCTTGGCCTCAGTTCTTCCAGGGGCAAAAGGTTGTTACAGAGCTGTGTGGTTTGGGGGAGGAAGAGGAGGCTCAGGGAGGCCCAGCCAGGGAAGCCTCATCTTCCCAGTTGGGTGTGGAGAATGAGTGTATGAATACATTGGAAAAGGTTCACATTCTTTAAGAATATCTTCCAAAATAGAATCGATTTGATTCTCTGCACTTCTGAAAGGAGCTTTGGACTTCCCCAGAAGCCCATTGGGAGGCGCATGGTCCTGGTGATCTGACTCCTTTGTTATGGTCAGGTCAGGTTGCTTTCTCTTCCAGCTGCATCATTTGTAGGCACTTTGCCGGCACAGAGTGTGCTACCGCGGCGATGTGCTGCTGGGTGCTTGTTTTGCTAAGGTACAGTGCACGGATACGAGGGCCACCTGCACTGGGTGACACACGATTACAGTGTGCAGGTGGGATTTTATTCTGAGTTTAGAGACGTAAATCCTCTCACCTATTTTACCCCAAACTCGGATCCACTGAGCTGGCTGGGAAAAGCAGAATAGCATGTGGCTACCTGATGGAGGAATCTAAAACTTGTTTAGTTGGCACAGTAATGTCTGTGTCCATTAACCGCTTGCAAATCAAGAGAATAAGTTCTTTCTCTTCCTCAGATAAAGAATATTATTGCAATATTGTTACACTTGAGGAACAGACTCCCACTTGCTACTAGTGTCTGAGCACTGGAATTAGGAAAGCGCCCCGCTTAACTTTAAATTGGTCTCACAAGTTCCAGTAAATTGCTGGACATGCTTCTGGATAGTGGTCCTTGGGCCAGGAAGGCTGTGCGTTCTGGCCATGTTGAGTGCCAGAAATAGAGAGCGCCTTCTGGCCTTCTTCACAGCCCAGGAAGTTTATATATTTAATCTCATGGAGAAGTTATGGGAATGCTAGTGAGTTAATTCTAATCTACCACTCCAAGGGCAAACTATGGTGAGAACAAAGACACTAAAGCACATTTGTATTTATGGGGAGCCAAGAGGTCCCAAATCCAGCTATGATGATGGTTATGCAGAACAAAGGATTCCATCCTGGGCCAAACCCAGGTTTTATTAATTCACGAAGAACGTAGTGACTTGAGAGTACCTGTGAAAATGGCAGGAAGTACATCGGTGCTGTGAGCAGGGCTAGGAAGGCCTGAAACCATTTCTGCAATATGTAGAGAGAACATGCTGAACACATTTGAGGTAGTAGCTAATGTCCTGCTGTCTGTGCTTCAGCTCTGATGTGTAATCTTTTATGCCCTGACAAATAATAGCCTCTTACCTCTAGGCTCAATCCCAGCCAACTCGGCAAAAAAAAAAAAAAAAAAAAAATTAAAAAGGAGCTGGGGATATAGCTCAGTGGAATAAGCGCCTGCCTAGCAAGCGCAGGGTCCTGAGTTCAATTCCCAGTACCGGCAAAAAAAAAAAACCAAATCCCAGCCAACAGAGTGGAGCATGGCTCTCCATTCTGCCTAGGCTCACCTGCGTTTTTTTCGGAGCTTTGAGAGTCAGGAGACACGGTCCTATCTTTGCTTCAAATACTGTACGTACCTTGAGTGGACCAATTTACATGGCTTAAATCCAATTGAAAGGCTAAGAAAAAGTCCCAGCCAGCTCTGTACATAGCAGTATGTGGAAACAGGACCCAGTTCAGCCAACACGAGGACACTTGCTCGTCCTTCAAGGAGAATCACCCAGACAGTACCCACAACTTGGTATAGGTATGTGATACATCACACTTCACATTAAAAAAATTTTTTCAACAGGCATCCCATGATTCCATGCATATATGCTAAGATTAATGTTTTTCCCTACTGCTGATCTTTTATATGCTCTTTATCTTTTCTAACAAATATTTGTAACAGCTGTATTCATAATTTCATAAACTTGGAATGAGCCAAAGAATCCTTCAGCAGGTGAATTGGCAGCTAAAGTGTGGTAGAACTAGCCAATGGAATATCACTTAGTATGAAAAGGTATAATCTTTCAAGCTATGAAGGTACATTGAAAAAGTGAAATATGCACTACTAAGTCAAAAGGTCAATTTGAGAAATGCTTCATGAACTATAATTCCAAATATGTGGCATACTGCAACAGACAAACTTTTGGAGGCAGTGAAAAGATCAGTGATTTCTAAGAAAGGAAGAGAGGGGAGAGTATGAACAGCTGGACCACCAGCTTTTGAGAGCAGCGAACACTCGTCACAGTTCTCAAGAGAACACTGAGCTATGTTTTGGTCTAACCTCAAAGAATGTGCAACACCAAAATGGTGAGCTTTCTTATAAACTCTGGATTGTGAGTGACTATGCTAAATGGCTGGATATTAATTTATCAGTTATAAAAAAGACTGTTGTGGAGGATTTCCTAATGGGAGGAGGTATGTGTTCCATTAAGTCTGACCATTTTAGAACATTGATAACCAATACGCAAATCCTGGCCATGTCATTAAGTCTCTGAAAGGTACTGAGCAATTCACAGGAGCACTCTGTGCCTTAGATATTATGCATTAACAATGGAGATAGCAGTATTCTGTATCTCGAAGGGCTATCGGAATAATTAAATTTATTACTACACTTATAGAATGTATTTATAGCCACCCCATGAAACACTGAAATGCTCCAAAAAATCAAATGAAAGAAAATGTAAGACTCGATGAAAGAACAATATATATTGCAATATATATTGCAAAAGCAAAATGCTCCACAAGAAGTGGTATTCATCAGGCTGTTGAAGAGGAGGCTTCCTTGAGAATGTGCTATATTGGAAGCCAACTGTGACAGTTTGATTTCTGTTTCGCCTAGTACAGCCTGCACAAGTAAAAGGCCACTTCAAAGCACAGGCCCTAAGGGACTGGGGGGACTGCCTGCAACACCTTAGGCAGGGTGAGGGCCAGCAAAAGCCGTAAGGGGCTGGCCAGCACTGCCCGCAACATCTCAGGCATGGTGAGGTCCAGCACAGGCACTAAGGGGCTGGCTGGGGCTGCCCGCAACACCTTAGGCAGGGTGAGGGCCAGCTCCATGGGGCTTCTCCACAAGTTTTTCAGAACCTTGTCCCAAAAAGCGAGGGTACGATCAGAGCCCAGCGGGAAGCCCTGTCACATCCTCTGTGGGCATAGCGTTCATTCGTGAGGGTTTGGTATTGAAACAGAAGCAATGGCGTGTCCATTTGTTTGCCTATGTTCCTGTGTAAAGAGACAGGGACAGAGAGGGGATTTACCTTCAGGATATGACATAAACCATTTTGGAGACTTGAGACTGTCAAAGTCTATAGGAGAAGCAGACTGTAGGATGGGCAAGCTGAAGGCAACGGTTGCAATTTGAGTTTCAAAGCAGTCTCGGGGCCAAATTCCTTCGTACCTACATGAGTGGAGCCTTTGTTTTAAATGCCCTTCGCTAAATGGATGAGGCCCATTCGTACAGCAAAAAGTAGTTTGATAACACATTCATCTCATTCAAAAATGCCTTGACAGAAATATCTGGAATAGTGCTGAAAAGTAAACAGGGCATTATATCCAATCAAGATGACACATAATAAAATTAACATTCCGGTGGAGACACCAAGATGAATTTAAACTTCATCAGGTATATCTGGGAAAACCCAAATGAGGATTCCTATTGAATTATTTTCTGGAAGACGTATTTTATGTAGTCAATCAACAAATGACTCTATCAATCTAAAAATGAGGAAAAAAAATCTCTACAGTATTCTATTAAACATGGACAAATTACCCTTTCCTTACAGTGAATCTGCATTCTATGAAGTGACAAAGAATGTTTGTAGTCCAGTATATTACCACTATTTTTTTTATTAGTACATGTTTATAGTACATAAGGATCAGCTTCCTCCTATGGAGTTAGTATGTGTACATAACACTTGTCTCTGTGGAGACGACTTCCTACCATAGTCTATATAAAATTTGTTATCACATTTGTTTATCCACTACAACAAAGAATGGTGATGTTCTATCTCACTAATAAGGAATCATTTGGTAAACATAACATATTTAGGACATTAAGTCAAACACAATCTAAAATAATTTTGTTACGAAAAGGAAACTTAATTATGATTTTTATTCTCAAGGACATGATTTAAAAGTTTTATTTAGTAAAGGTAAATAAATCTTTACCCTATTCTAAAAATGATAATTAGTAAAATCACCCATTGTCATCACTGTAGGGTCAGCATTGAGATGGTTAATCTTCAGGGTCAACCTGATGGGATTCAGAAACCTGGAGGACATTAGAAAAGCCGGCTTCTGGATGAGTCTGTGAGGGGGTTTCCGGAGAGCACCGGCACCGGGACAGGAGCTCAGGGAGAATGTGGCTCCTGCAGGAGGCTGTGGGCCCAGGGGGAACAAAGGGAGAAGGAGGCAGCGTGCGGGGCGGGTTCTCTCCCCTCCCCTCCCTGGGCCCGAGGTGGGGGGGGGGGTGACTCTGCTGCTCCCTTCAGGGGAGCTTTCTGCCTTGCCCGGGGACTGCAGCGGCAGGGTCTGCTGAGCACGGAATGAAATCTCCCAAACTGTGACCCGAAACGATGAGCCTTCCGGACTGCAGGATTTCATTCTCACGTGTTCTGTCACATCATTGGGAAGCGGGGATGAGAGGTCAGTCAGCAAATGATAAAATATTTATCGTCATTAAAGTATTTAGTAATTAATAGTAATTGTATATTGTACTAATTTAGGAAAATTAAAGTTATATACTTCATAGGGGTAATACCAAGATTACAATCACTGTCACTTACTGTTTCAGATATGTCCCTGGTAAATAGAAAAAAGACAATAATCGTTGAAAATAGTTACAAGAGTGCCTGCGGAGGCGAAGATAAGCCTTTAGCTGAAGGCTAAGCAGCTTCATAATTTGGCTTTGTAATCGCTTCTGTTTGGGTTTTTGGCTCCCGCCTGGTTGCTGTAGCAACCGACCACTGCCAAGCCAGGTCGGTGTGGCGCGGGCCTTAAACGTCATAGGGTAAGCGCCACCTTTCTTCCCCTGAGTTAAACTACAACTCCCAAATTAGCTTTTTCTGATTTCCTGTTGCCCTGTCTCTCGCTCCCGCCCATTCCTGGCGGTTTGCCTCCTAATCCCCGCCTCCCGATTTAAATTACTTAACTCGAGACTCGGGACGGAGAAATCTCAGAGGTTCCGCGCCTTTTCTTTATCCACTGCGGAGCTTTTCAGCGCCCGCCCGCGATAAAAGCATATCTTTTGTTTTGTTTTGTTTTACTTCTCTCTCCGCGCTGGAATAACGTATCAGCTTCATTACTAAGTGTAAACAAATCTCTTTAATCTTTCCTCTATTTGACATCATATTGTTTATCATGTCAGTTTAAGCTAGCTAGGAGTTATTTAAATTCAAGTTCTTCTTGATGGAAAAAGAGTACCAATAAGGTTTCTGACAAACGTTTCAGGTAAATAACTCGTTCTAAATTACTCAGAACAAACTCCATTTAGATCGGTTTGCTAAAAGTAGTGTTTGAGTTTCACCTCCCCACCTGGGGTGATTTGTCAACAGATGTTAACTTTGTTTACTTCGGAAGAGAGAGAAACTTTTTTAAGGGTGGCTGAGAAACAAATGAGATTAAACTTGCGAAAAATCATGAAGCTTTTGGAAGGGCTTCTTTCTGCAGCTCATCTTCCCATTGACCTATGTAAGGGGACAGAGGTGTCACAAGCTGCAGAAATTAGAAGATATTACAAGGATAAACAACCAAAATAAATAAATAACAAATTGCTGATAATGAGTTTTCGTTTATACGCTTGTTGGATTCCAAAGTACAGGATGAGATCTGCCTGCAGCTTGCAGAGTCACTCCTGTCTGGGGTGAAAACCCACCCCAATACTCTTTAAGGGAAGGATTGATCTTGTAATGGGAAAAGCTGATATCAAGTTAAAAGGGATAGCTATGGTGCCTAATGTGATGGATGGTAATTGTCAAGATAAGATGTAAGTTTTTGCATGTGCCCTGGATATCTGGGCACATGCAAATAATAAGAGAATGTATATGTTGTATAAAGATAATGTTATGGTTGATACATTGTGTCAACTTGGGGAATCTGGAGGTTTAGCTGAGTAACTCAGCAGTTGTAGATCTTGGGGTGAAAATGACATACCCTTACCCTTCTGGGATATTGTTTATTGTGTTCATTTGGGAAGTTTAAAAGGTGAACTATGTGATTCAGCAGGAAGACAGGGTGCTTACTTTGTACAGATCCTGCACCTGTGGAAGAGGAGGGCATGGAGACTGTGTCAGAGCTATACGCCCCCTGGGTGGGGGCAGGCTGTTTACAAGGTAGAGGAGAAAAAGAGGCTGCTTGCCTGCAATTCCACACATTTGCCGGTTGTTTGCTACCCTGAACAGGTTGCCCTCTGCCATGTGCCACTCTGCCTCTGAAGCAGCTAAGTATGGAGTGAAACTTTCCTTCCTTCATTTTGGGTGTTGGGTATTTTGTGTCAGCAATGAGAAAAAAGTAACCAAGACAGACAAATAATGTTTTGAAGGCGTAATTGATACTTTGAAAAGAGCCATCACTGAAATTTTGTGGTTTAACTTTAAAGTTGTATCATTGCTTTGCCTTAAAAACATTTTCAGTGTTATTCTGTAATAGAGAGGAGTTTAAGCCATATTTTACATTTTAGGACAATTTTATACAAATGAATGGATGTAGATTATACAGCAGAAAATGGAGAGTTTTATTTAAATGTAATCTCAGTGCCTTTTTCAAGGCTTAGCTCACACACCCTGTTCTTTCCATTGGTGAGTTAATTGTCTCGTCATTGTGTAATGCATAAGAAACAAATAAGGTTCAGGCTAATACATGGTAAAGACAAGAACAAGTCTCACGACGGACACCCGTGGTCTTTAGCGTAGCTCGTGTGTAAGAGAATGGAAGATGCCACCCTTTAGGCAAACTTTATTTCACTAGTATTGTGCAATGCATTTTAAAATATTGAGATGTTTTCAAATTTATGTATTTTAAATAGTTTTGCATCAAGAAGAACTGGAATTTAAATAACTACCAGCTGGCTTAAACTGTCCTGGCAAACAATATGATGTCAAATAGAGAAAAGATTAAAGAGACTTATTTGTTTACTCTTAGTAAGGAAGCCATTAGGAAGCCACATTATGAAGCTGAGTACCCTTCAGCTATAGGTGCGGCCTCCCCTGGGCAGGCGCTTTTGGGACTGTTTTCAGTGAGTATCGTCTTTGCTGTTCACCAGGGACGTGTCTGAAACAGCGAGTGACAGGTTTCCTATAAAGGCAAATTGTTTATTTAAAGGAGAAGCAAGACGATGTTTCACTGTAGAAAATGCCCTTTGACAGCAATACTCAACTTTATTAATGTAACTTTTAAGGCAATATCCGATTTTAGTAGCACACCTTCCTTTTATACTCCCTCTGTGTGTAAGCAGGAAAACTGCATGTATTATTAGGATTGCTCATGATACAGTATCTGAATATGCTGGCTTCTTTGTATATCTGCTCATAGTCTCTGAAGTCATTAGGTTTTCCAAGCATATTAATCATATTTTTAACTATAGTTCTGGTCAAAAATTTTCTGCAAATAGGAAATAGCTTCTCAAATTATCTTAAAGTCTGAATAATTAAAAGAAAATGTTCTCACTCTTTTTCCATCCTCTAGGGATTCCTTATCGATATTACTTTTTAATATAGTTTTCTATATAATTAGAAAACACAACACTACCAAAAACTGGATTTTCACAGTTTGAGAACTGTCCTAAAGCCAGACGCGTATGTTGAACATTTAGTCCAACATCAAGCCTTTATGGAGAAATGCTCATTTCCTTTGTGATTTCTGCTGAGTGCAGACACTGAGGAAACTCACACTTTAGACTACGTAGCAAAATCATCTCCTTCCTGTGGACACTGCTGTTGTCTGTCCTTCGATCACCCCCCATGGAAGCGAGTGCTGCTCTGTGTAACTCTCAACACATTTTACCTGTCATTTCATGTGAAGATACTTGTCATTTCCTTTAGGCAGGACAAGGAGAAAGGAGTCCATGAGCTTTCAAACAGTGTTCCTCCAAGCACAGCACTAGTTTGTAAATGAATACAATTTTATTTATGTAAATACAGGTTCATTTTATATGTTATATGTGTTGTTACATTACAAAGCATGCTCTGTATTATGTATTAAATGTATGCTCCACAGTTTCCTTTATTACTATATACTCTTAAAGACGTATTTGTTTTTAAATATTCAATTTTATACGTAAAAATTAACACGTGTTATGAGTGTGGAGAAGCCAATTATGGCATATTATATGGCTGCATTTATTCTGAAATCCTACAGCTTATGTTCTTGATCCTATGTATAATATTCTTATCTTCCATGCGCAGACTCTACAATGAGTGTGAAATGATCTGTTGGATTCAACTTCGACCTAGTAGGGAGCATTGTGCTCATTAAGGACACATTGTAACTGAAAACAAAAGCCTTTTTTTTAATTGGCTAAAACTGGTTCTAATTCCATGCTGCTAAATACAATAGATAAAAGTAAATCAGTGAATCATAAAAATTTTATGTTCTACTGAATCATGATAGCAATTTTAGTATCTGTTGCATCTTATTGTAGACCTGACTGACATTAGTAGGCATCTGTTTGTGTACACCATCAAACTGTGTGAGAAAAGCTTTGAATTGAAATCTATCCAAATGAATTTTATGATTGCTTTGCCAAAATTTAAGCATAAGCTTTAAACTTAGCTGTTTTAATAAAATGGTGTCTCAGTACTGACTTTCTTTGGTGAAAGAAGAGTTTACGAGAGGAAATATTAAGAGATCACTAAAAGTATTTCCAACTTCAACAAAAGGAATAAAACAGGAATACCATCTGTGTTTATTGACAGCCACAGGTATACACAGCATAGTTTTCATAGAATTCGTGTTGATGGTTTGAATTTGCCAATGTTATCCAATGTGTTACAAAATTTTATTCTGGTGGTATGTTGCAGGCTGCCTGTAATGCAGACAGATAATTAGTAAGGAGACATGGCACATTCTGGTAAAGGAGTCTCTCTACTTGGTTATGCATAGGCTCTTGGAGACAGATTTTAAACATTGTCAGTATAAGGGTTAATTCTTTCTATGCTTTTTTATGAACTTGGCAAATGATGTAGTGTCTTTGTATGGTGGTTCTTTCTCCAATATAGAAAAAATTATACATCTAATGAATTTAATCTCATTAAAATGAGAGATTAATGAGATTACCATTTGTTATTTGTGACAATGTCACAGAGCAAGGACCTAATCAATAGTAACACAGTTAGAGCATAGGGTCTGGAAGTAAAGTTATTCATCCAGGCTAGCTAGCTCTTGAAGATTGTCTCTAATAAAAACATGCTTGAATTAGCCATTCCCTTGAAACAGATCCTATTCACTAGTAACATCCACATCTTTTACACATTACTTGTGTATTTTATTCACTTAATAATGATATGTTTTCAATGATTATGGAACATAATTTCTTTGTTACTATATTAGCAGCACATATTACACTTACTATATTTTTATAAAGATATTTGCAGTAATATTATCTATTATTGCCAGTGTAATAACGATAAAGTACTGGAATTAGATGAATCTACTGAGTATCAAAATGCCTTACAGCATGAGAAGCCCTACATGTCTCAGTAAACTGTGTTCCAATTAGCGGTTCCAGGATGTAGAACCAAGTATAAAGGTGAGATACAGAAAAGCTTTAATGAATGTGA
>PVLD010032464.1:0-14613 GCA_004027595.1 Dinomys branickii
CTGCATAAGTACTGCATGCTAACTGACTGCGCTACTGGAGCTCCTGCCTTGTCCTACTAGTCTGAGCAGTAATGCAACACTACAACAATGTCAGGCCTTGTGAAGTGTGTCTGGCATGGGTTCTTCACTGAATTTCGCGCCCCTAATAAAAGACTCTCTTATTCTAAAGAGCAATGGTTTGTTTTCAATAACACAAGAAAAACAACAAAAAAAATACTCCTAGTCCAAGTAGAGCATTAACAGATCTTAAGCCTTGGCTCCTCAATCATACAACCTCTCCATATCTGTTTTCTGTGATATGAGGACCATACAGTCAGCCCTCTCCATTCAGAGTGACTGTGTGAATAAATCAGCATGTATTTACATGGTAACAACTTACATGCTAACCACTATGAGCAGGGTATTGGGGAAGATAATTTATTTACTTCCCCAATCTCCCTCACTCACAGCAACAGCTTATGAAGTGCAAGCCTTGAGTTAAGCACTTTACTGTAAGGTACATAATTACTTATCTGAAAACCTTGGTGCCAGATATGATCCAAATTCAGAAACATCCAGATTTTTAGACAGGCGATAGTCTGAATATATTATATATAATGTAATAGTTGCACTACTCAAGAATGAAAGTGGCACAGCAATAATAAAAATTAGTTGAAAGGTTCTGTGTTTTCATCCCATTTACTTTTACCCCTTTTCTTCACTTGCCATTCTCTTCATCTTTCTTAGTTGGAGAAAATTAAGCCATCGCTTTGTAACAGACTTTTTAACATACATACCTCAAGTTCCCACTCCCTCATCCATTTACCTGAGCAGGGTAAAAAATGCATCAAATGTAAATTTAACATATTTATCACACAGTTTTTAGTTCTCAGGTCATAATGAGTAGTGGGACATAATAGAGTAGTGGGACATTCAATTTATCATCTGGAAAACATTTTCTAAGTTCCACTGGCTAAGAAAGACTCTTCACTGGCCTCTCAGTGTTCTGAGAACCAGATGCAAATTCTTTCTCAGGACCTTTGAGTCCTACTTTTCTATTATCTGACTCCCTCTAAATTCTCTAACAATTTCTCTAACCATTATTCCACCTAGGTCACTACAATCTGGCCACATTGGCTTTTTTCTGTTCTTTACAAAACCCATAACAATGTTTGCCTTCCTCAAGACCTTGGCTTTTGCTCTTTTCACTGCAGGAGTACTCTCTTGGGAATATCTTCCCAGATCTTAACAAAGGAGGCCCATTCTCTCTTCTCTTTGAGGTCTCAGATCAAACATAACTTTCATTTAGAGGCTGTTTTTGTCAAGGTTCTCCAAAGAGACAGAGCCAATAGTATACGCATATAGATATATGAAGGAAGATTTATTAGGGGAACGGACTGACATAATTACAGCAGCAGAGGAAACCCATGACAGGCTGTCTGCAAGCTAGAGATCCAGGGATTCTAGGAGTGGGGCTCAGTCCAAGTTGCGGGGCCTCAGAACCAGGAAAGCCCTTATGGTATAACTCTCAGTTCAAGGGAGGCCAAAAACCTGAGAATCCAAGAGGCCAGTGAGGTAAGTCTTGAAGCCCAAGTCCAAAAGTTAGCAAGTCTGGAGTTCTGATGTCCAAGGTAGCAGAAAAAGTCTCTCCCAGTTCTGGAAGCAAGACCAATTCGCTTTCTGTATTTGTGCTCTACAGGGAATTGGAAGGTGCCTGCCTACATCGTGGGGAGATCTTCCCCAGCTACTTCATTCAGACTCACAAACGTCACAGACCTAAGTAAAATAATTTTTTACCAGGTTTTGTAGATATTCCCTAATCCAGGCAAGCTTCATGTATGTATAACCATCACAGAGCCCTTTTGCATCTACCATTGCTTAAAGCAGTTCTCCCTAGTTTTCTGTCTCATAGTTCCCTACTTGTTCTTACTATAATCTCTAAGGATCTTTTTCATTTGCTTACTTATTTATGGGTCTAAATCCTCTGGTAGAGTACAATGTGATATTCCACAAGAGGGAGGATCATGCTTAAAAGTATTATCACTATGCCCGATACAGGGCCTTCACATACAGAAGGCACTCAACAGATTTTATACAATAAAGAACTAAATGAATGAATTAATTAATATTTAAAAACCTATGAACACCTCTAACTTGAGAAAGTCATGAGCTTTTTTTTTTTTCTAATTTTCAAATGTTTTCTCTAGGGCTGTTCAACTTTTCACACATTTTCTACATTTTCTGAAATATGACGATTCCTGTCAAGTTGTTGTACTATTTTACAGAAATAAAAGTAGAATTCTGCCAACATATTTAATAAACAAAAATATGAGAAAGTTTTCACAGTATATTAGACTTCGAAAAACTCAGATTGAAAATTGGGTGGTCTCATTTCATTAATACAAGTCAAATTATATGATGAAATATAATTTAAAATGTACAGAAATGAGAAAGATAATCCAATAGCAAACTGTAATTATACTTAATGACATCAGAAATGTCCAGTCTTAAAACCTCTAGATGAGACCGGTGTGGTGGCGCACGCCTGTAATCCCAGCACTCAGGAGGCTCAGGAAAGAAGATCATTGCAAGTTCCAGACCAGCCTGAGCTACAAAGTGAGCTCAAGGCCAGCCTGAACTACATAACGAGACCCTGTCTCAAAAAGACAAAATAAATAAATAAATAAATAAATAAATAAAAAACCCTGTAGATGTACCAGGAAAGCTACAGAGTACACATTGAGGATTCAAAGCAAAATGTTTATAACTAACTCAGATACACTTTAGTTTTCTTCCAGGCAAAAAGTTTACTATATAGTCACACTAGCGGTACTCTTAGTATTTTTGGTTTTGGTTTGGTTTTTTGGTGGGGGGGGGTGTTGGTTTGAGGCAGTATGGACAGCATGTAGTGCTGGCTGGCCTTGAACTCAAGGAGCCTAGGTTGGCCTCAAACTTACAGAAATCCTCCGGCCTCAGGCTCCTGAGTGCTGGGATTATCACAGGCTGTTATGGTTGATATATTGTGTCAACTTGGGGAATCTGGAGGTTTAACTGAGTGATTCAGCAGGAAGCTGGGATGCTTACTTTGCAAACATCCTGAGCCTGTGGAAGAGGAGGGCATGGAGATTGTGTGAGAGGTTCACGACCCCTAGGTGGGGGTAGGCTGTTTACAATGTAGGGGAGAAAAGGAGGCTGCTTGCAGCCATTCCCCCCTTTTGCTGGTTGTTTTTGCTGTGCTCTGCTGCCATGAACAGTTTGCTGTCTGCCATGTGCCACTTTGCCTCTGAACCAGCCATGTATGGTCTGAAACCTCCACAAACTGTAAGCTAAATAAACCTTTCCTTCCTTCATTTTGGGCATTGGGTATTTTGTCTCAGCAACGAGAGAAAAGTAACCAAGACACAGGCGTATGCCACCTCTTAGTATTATTTACACTAAATTTAGATTAAATTCAATTCATTAAATTTAGACTTAGTATTAATAATAATCACAAGAGGAAAACTAAGTAACAAAGTATTATATACTCTTTTCCTAACAAAATGGGTTGCCAGACATATTAGAGGTCTATTAGAGTAAGTATCCTTTCCTTACCACTTTCCTTCTTTTTTGGTGTGTTTTTGAGACAGGGTCTCACTATGCAGTTCAGGCTGGCCTTGAGCTCATTTTGTAGCCCAGGCTGGTCTTGAACTTGCAACAATCCTCCTGCCTCAGCCTCCCAAGTGCTGGGATTACAGGCATGCACTACCATGCCCAGCTAATCGGCATTCCATTTTTAATAAATAAAGAAACTCAAGATTTCACCAAATAGAGAAAACAACATATCACTTGAAAGTTACCTAACTAAACCAATAGTCAAAGCCTTGTGAAAAGAACTTTCTTCAGAACATCAAAAGTCACACCAAAAAAGTTACAAAGTGTTCTCATAAAAATGACAGATAGAAACCTTAGGTAATTAAAGCCCTTATTTATCTCCTTTCAAAATACATCATTTGGCCAGGTACTAGGACACTTACCTGTAATCCTGGCTACTCAGAATGCTGAGGCAGAAAGATCGCAATGTCTAGGCCAACCTGGACAACATAGCAAGAACCTGTTTCAAATTATTTTTTAAAGGGCTGAGAATCTGGTTCACTGAAAGACCCTGGATTTGATCCCCCAGTGCTGTTGTATAAAAACACATCACTTACTACTAAAGCAGAAACTATTCACATTATCTCAGTGCTGAAAGAAGTGCTACCAAGACAGTAGAATTTAGCCACTATCTTCATTCACAACTTGCTTTCTTCTGAGAGTGCTGTCAATTAGTGCATAGTGTGTCAATGGCAACACCTTGTCACACACCACACAAACAAACCTATCACTTAAGTCTAAGGATATTAATAAGAACTCGTAGTTAAGGGAGTTAATATTTTTAGATATAAAATGATGTCATAGCTACTTAATTCATGTTTTCAGCTTTCAAATTTGAGCACTAGATATAGCCTGTTTCCCAAAACACAGCTGTGTACGTCAGCATGTGCTTGTTCACTGCTATTTGCCTCCCCTTTTGGCTTCTCTACTCAATTTTCTTCACAGTAATTGCAGAATGAAAGTGAGTAAATGGACCTCAGACCAGGAACTAACATGGTAACTATATAGAGAGAAAGTGCTACACCTAAATGTAGTTTTTATGTTTCGTTTTGTTTTTTAAAGAACTATGAGGTTTTAAAATGTTGCATCTGGACGGTTTATATACATATAACTGTAAGAAATGGTGGCCTCTTTGGGGCAGGCAGGTACCCTCCCAACAGAGGCAGATTTTCAATCCCAGAGTCTCTCAGTTCCCATTCAGTGTGCTTAGTAACCAGCCAGTACTAACTTGAGTGACATTTTCTCAAATCATTAAGGTCTTCTTTGCTACGTGAAATGACGAGCATCCTAATTTACAGGCGGTCAAATGGATCCAGGCATCACAAGTCCCACCATTCCCCCCTGTGTCAGGCCTGCAGCAGTCAGGAAGGTTTAGGGCCATGTACGGTATTACATGTAAACATAAACATACACCCGCACCTCCGCACCTCCACACCTCCGCACACTTTAAGTGACTATGGCTCTCAAACTAAGTTATATAAACCTAAAAAGAAATTTTAAAGTTCCTTTCAGCATATATTTAATAAAGGATATATAATAAAGGAATTATTCTAGCACTTTCAGAAAATGGTAGCTAAACTGTAAGCCTCCAGGGAAATCATCAGTAAACTGTGATAGAGGGAGAAAAGGAAGAGGAAGGGAGAAAAAGAAAGAAAAAAGTGAGGGAAGGAGAAGAGAGGAGAAAAGAAAAAAGAAAAGAAAGGAAAAGGAAAAAAAAAGAAAAAAAGCCACCCATCCAAGACATTCAGAGCTCAAGACATTTGGAACTAAGTTAAAAGCCTCAAGGAAAGAGTATGTTTCCGACGTAGGAGCTAGCGGCTTCCAAGTTAGAAGACTCTGGGGGAGGGATGAATTAGGAGGTACACTGCAGAAACTGCTTGGTGGCAAGACACATTGGGGCCGAAATGGACAGAAGGACCCTAGACTACCAGGGCAGCGTCAGCGAAGCCCGGAGAAGCTCTTGAGAGATTGACAAAGAAACACGGAGAAACTGGGTTCTGGAGTCTGAGAAGTCAGGCACCTAGCGGAGCCAGGGTGACCTGGAGATGCAAAGGTACAGGGATCAGGTACCAGCACTCGGGAGCAAAGAGAGCGGGTGTGAGGAGCGAAGCTGCTTCCCTGCCCCACTGTCCCTGGTGCACATCGCAACTCCTCGCAGCGCCGCCGCCGCGCACTGCTGGGTCCCGCAGGCGGAGAAGCGGCTGATGGAGTCCCCGTGACTTTAGGAGCCCGCCTCACCTCTTCTGCCGTCCCGGCGTCCAGTCGCTCGTTCGCTGGCTGCTGCGCTCCGAGGGCCGAAGAGGGAGCCGTGCGGCGCAGCCAGAGCTACCTCCAGCCGTTTGGCACCGGCACCCGCACCTCCGCACCCTCCGTTCGCCCTGGCCACTTCGCCCGGTCCTCGCGCAGGCGGAGAGCACTGACCCTAACCCGAGAGCTACTCCAGTTATGCTCAAGAGTCCCTGTTCCAGGTTTCCCGAGAATAAGAGCTAAACTGCTGCGGCCCCAGCGGCAGGAGCCTCCGCCTGACCTCGAGGGGGTGGGGGCAGCTGAGGAGGGGAGGGGAGGGAGGGGAGAGTGGTGGGAGGGAGGGGAGAGTGGTGGGAGGGAGCGGGCGGAGGAAAAATGGCGGCGGGGGTAGCCCTGGCGGCGCCTGCGCGGGAGGCCGGGAGAGCTGGGGCTAGGACTGTGTAAGGGGTCCGGGCTGAACCTCCCCCGCACGCGCCCATGCGTGGCAAGACTGTGCCCAGAAGCAGGCTGACCGCCAACTGACCCTCAAACCACTGAAACCAGGACGCTGGGCTGTGAGCACACATGCCTTGAAGTGCCCAGAAGGCCGAAGTGAAAACTGTCAAATTTCCAGGGACGACAGTGCAGCAGCCCCAAGTGAACCACTCTGAAGAGGTCACTCATGCATCCCGGCAGCTGCAACCTACCACAGCCTCCTCATGAGGATAGCTGGGCCTGGGCAAAGAGATACTCTGGAAGCCTCCACCCCAGGGGGACCCACACCTTAAAATAAGCCTAACCCAGGCTTTCCCATAAAAAAAGTGTTCACCACTTTTCTAGTCAGCTGCCTGTTTCATTTCCCCTCTTCCCTACTGGAGTACAGAGTATTAACAAAGGGGAGGAATACCAACTACAGATATAGTGGTTTAGCATTTTACTAAGAGTCTACTATTAGCCAAGCGCCGAGCTATTGATCCTCATAGCTACTCCACGAGGTGCATACTGTCCTTATCTCCATTTTACAAGTAACAAAACTGAGGATTAAAGGTTAAGCAAGGTTATGACGTTAATAACTGGCAAAACAGAACCCAGGACCCCAAGCAGTGTGATTCTGGTGCTCAAGCTCTTAACGACTATGCTATACTGCTTACAAATTCTGGGGGGACTGCTTTCCTAAGTCAGAATCCTCATTCTCTCTTGCCAGTTCCGTCAGCATAGCCCCCAACAAAAACCCCAGTCAAGCCAGTTTTTTCCCTTGTCTGTCATTCTGCTTTTCTGACAGTTACAGCCTCAGGCCCCCTTCTTACACCTCCTCCTTCATTCCTGAAAAAATAGTATGAGTTTCCTCTAAGTAACCACTTTAACAGCTTTGGGTAGGTTCTGTTTTTAAGGCAGATTTTAGCCAGGTGTGGGAACTCTTCTGTGTGTTTCCTAGTATTTCTTCCTTTACCTACTTGTGAATTGATCTGAGATCTCATCACTCTTATCTTCCTAGTTCAACTTCCATACACAGAAATTCTAGTACTGTGACAGATTTTAGGTAAGTTTGACATAACTGCCTACTCAAGAACCTGCCACAACTAAAGCTAACAGTACATTTTCAGGCTTTATCAAATTGTTGGAAAAGATAAGCTCCAAATACACATGAAATCTGAATTACCCTCTCAATCTGAGGATTGCACCCAGGACCTTCATTCAGAGCTACAGTCCCAACCCTTTTTTTTTTCTGTTTTGAGACAGGATATCATTATGTGACTAAGTTGCTCAGGCTGGGCTTGAATTTGGTATTCTCCTGCCTCAGCTCCCTAGAGTGCTGAGATTACCCACTTACACCACCACACCCAGCTGCATTATTACCTTTTCCCCGTGATTGGTAACCCAATTTGCCTTTGCTAATAATGTATTCTCTGGCTTCTCTATTGTGCTTATTCAGTAAATGTTGTGCATCTACCTCACACACTCACAGTCTATTAGGAAAATTCACCATCACCTAGTGTAGAAATTTACAAATTTATCATGATGTCTTTAAAGCAATCAAAAATCTGGCACATAAGTTAAAATAAACACAAACTGAGTTGAAGTATGTCCAAATCACTGCTTCACCCTGCTATAAATAGGTTTAAGTGAACTTACTTTACAATAAATTTCTCTAATAGAAATGACAGGAAAATGTGTGTGGCCCTCACAGTCTTTTCCCATACAAGGCGAAAGTCCTCCAGAACTCGTAGCAAGAAGTGTTGGTTTGGGGACAATTATAAAAAGTCCATCTGAACTTGGAGTAAGATATTACAAATATGTATACTGTACTTTTTTAACAGGAACTCTACTCTTGGGGTTAGGATGCCTTTGCTGAACAGTTAATCTAGTGGATAAAAGACATTTCCGTACTGTGAGATATAGATTGAGCTCCATTTTTCTGGATATGTTTTCATAAATTTTGAGTATAAATAATGCTGCCCAGACATGCTTTATAGTATTAGTTTTATTTTCAGATAAGATAATGTACAGGAAAATAACTTGTGAACTTGCAAAAAATACATAAAGAAATGTAAAGTTATGTTTTGTTAATATTGGGTTATTGGCCACTAAATGTTCGTGTTGTGGTTGATACATTGTGTCAACTTGAGGAATCTAGAGTCTTTGCTAAGTGACTCAGCAGTGCTACATCCTGGAAAAGGATGTTGCTCTTGCTGCTTTTGCTATCTTGTGCTGCCTTGAAAATGACATGCCTTTACCTCTCTGGGATGTTGTTCACTGTGTCAATTTGACAAGTTTAGAAGGCTAACTAAGTGACTCAGCAGGGGCCAGGGTCATTACTTTGTATTTATCATGAGCCTGTGCAGAAGGAGGGCATGGAGACTAGGTGAATGCTACAAGACCCCTGAGTGGGGCTGGCTTGTTTACAATATAAGGGAGGAAAAGAGGCTTGACCCTGCCTTTTTTGCTCTTGCTGCTTTTGCTGTCTTATGCTGCCTTGAAGTGCTGCTCCTGTACCATAACACCGTGTCTTGGAGCCAGCTGATTATAGACTTAAACCTCCACAAACTGTAAGCTAAATAAACCTTCCCTTCCTTAATTCTGTGCATGGGGAATTTTGTCTCAGGAACGAGAGAAAATTAACCAAGACAGAATTTGGTGCCAGAGGAGTGGGGTCATTGCTATTGCTGTACCTGACCATGTGGTTCAAGAGTCTTTGGAAATGGCTTATTGGAAGTGTTTGGAAAGGTTAGGGGATGTCGCCTGAAAGAGTAGAGCTCAAACACCTTTGGCTGTTCTGTATGGGAGATTTTGGTCAAAGCTCAGAAGACCAGAAGGCAAATAGAAATCCTTCTGTAAAGACCAGGCTTGGGAGGTTTCTGCTGGGAAGAAAGACTGCACTGGGTGCTGGACTCCAGATGATGTGTGTTATGGCTTGGCAGAAAGTTTGTCTGCATTTTGTTCCTGTCCAGAGACTTTGCCTAAGTCTAAGATTAAGGGCAGTGGACTAATTAATCTGAAAGAAGAAATTTCAAGGCAGTTAAATGTTGAGGTAGTAGCATGGCTAGTGATTTTAGTTAGATTTATGCTGAGAATCAAGAGCAAAGAGCCCAGCAGGATGATTTAAAATGTGAGTTTGGCCCAAAAGGAAGCTCCAGTAAAGTTGTGGATCTCAAAGACAGAGCTGAGGAGATCTGCATTGCTGAGAAGGAACAGAATAGGAAAGATGGCCCGAGGGCATCTCTAGGAGTAGTAAGTCTCCACCCTTTGCAGCCTTAAACCTGCAAAGGTGAGAGACTTTGCTTTGAGAAGAAAGCTGCAGAGTGCCATGTTCCAGAATGGTGGCACTATAGAGAATTGTTCCTCAGAATCAGATTAAGAGTGCCCAGCTATCCAGGCTCTCCACCCCTATGGATAAAAGAGATGAAAGCTTGGCTACTGCTCCAGGTGGTAGCAGATCTTGGCGTCATCCACGTGGTGCTGCTTTTAGGCACATACACAATTCAACAGTCCTGAGGTTAAGAAGGCTTCCACCTAGATTTCAAAAGGCCAGGCAGTGCGCCCCTGAAAGGGTAGGGTGTGAAGTTGTGAGTGTGAAGTGAGAGTGCATTGGAGAGCCCAGAAGTTTGGAAAAGCCAGAAACATGGATCATCTAAGGAAAGCTGCAAGGAGGAAGCAAAGCAAAGAGAGAGCCCTTGGGAGCTGTAACCACAAGTGCCATAGGGGAGGAGTCACGCAAGCGCTTTAGAGCTGACAATATGCCACAGATTTCTTCAGGTGCTAGACATGGAACTACAGGACATAATGTTAGCCCTGCTGGTTTTTGGACTTGCTTTGGTCCCAATGTTTTGTATTCTTCTGTTTGTACCTTTCCAATGGTAATGTTTATCTTGTGCCATGGAACGCTGGAAGTGTTTAACTTTTCGTTTGTACAGGGACTTGCAACAAAGAGTTTGCCTTACATCTTGGCGGAGACCTTGGACTTGGACTTCTCAGCAATGCTGAAACTGTTAGGACTTTGGCAACTCTTGCAGATGGACTAACTGCCTTTTGCATTTAAGGATGTGCATGACTCTTTGGGGGGATGAAATGTATAGGGTTCTAATGTCTTTGATTCTGGAAACTGGTTTAAAGAAATGTCTTTGGTTGCCAAGTTCACCGGGGTGGATTATTAAAGTTGATACACTGTGTTAGCTTGAGGAGTCTAGCAGCTTGGCTAAATGTTCTACATCCTGGGATGTGAAGGACATGCCCTTACAGCCCTGGGATGTTGTTCATTGCGTCAATGTGAGAAGTTTAGGAGGTTAACTAAATAACTGAGTAGGGAGCCAGGGTGCTTACTTTGTATACATCATTAGCTTGTGCAAGAGGAGGACACTGAGATGGTGTGGGTGTGGGTGGGAGTAGCCTGATTACAATATAAGGGAGAAAAAGAGACTTGTTTTCCCCCAACCCCCGGGTTTTGCTCTTGCTGCTTTTGCTGCTTTCTGCTGCCATGAGCTGTTGCTCTCTGCCATGTGCCACTCTGAGTTGGATCGAGCCGAGTATGGACTGAAACCTCCACAAACTATGACTTAAACAAACATTTTCTTCCTTAATTTTGGGCATTGGGTATTTAGTCCCAGCAATAAGAGTAAAGTAACCAAGACAGTTGAGTATATAATTATCAAATATTTTATATATTAACCTGGAGCCAAAACTATGTGAGAATAATACAAAAGACTGAGCTTATAGCTCAATGATACAGCATATGCTTAATATGTCCAAGGTCCTGGATTCAATCCTCAGTACACAAAAAAATAAAAATAGAAGAAGAAAGAAAGAGAGAGAAGGAAGGAGGCAGAAGGGAGGGAGGGAAGGAAGAGAAGAGGGGTGAGAAAGAAAGAAAGAAAGAAAGAAAGAAAGAAAGAAAGAAAGAAAGAAAGAAAGGAAGGAAGAAAGGAAGAAAGGAAGGAAAAAAATTGGAATAGTAGGGTAAAAATTGAAGAATGGGTAGATATAACAGAGGGTCAAAAATCCAAGAAAGAAAGTAAAAAAAAAGATGTTACTAGGGGAAAAAAAAGCAAAAAGGTTGGTGGGTATACAGGCTAAATTTTGCTCTGCCCCCCTAACTCTTATGTTGAAGTCCCAGTACCTCAAAATATAATCATATTTGGAGGCAATGTTTTTAAAGAGATAGGTAAGTTTAAGTGAGGTCTTTAGGATTGGCTGTAATCCAATGTAACCAATGTCCTTGTGAGAATAGGACACAGACCTACATGCACATGGAAAGAGCATGTGAGGACACAGTGAGAAGGTGGCCACCTGCAAGCCAATAAAGGCCTCAGAAGAAACCAAATCTCTTAACACCTTCATCTTGGACTCTCAGCCTCTAGAACTGTGAGAAAACAATCTGCTGTCATGCAGTCTATGATACTTTTTTATGGTTGTCATAGCAAATTAATACAATGCCAGACATTTCAAATACCAGTGAGAGTATCCACTGTGTTAGATACTGTTAATTGCTGTATAACAGACTGCTAAAAACCTGGTGGCCTAAAGTGACACATATTTATTATCTGTTCCATAAGTCAGGAGTCCAGGCTATGTATCCTATTCAAGACTCACAAGGGTGCAATCGAGGTGTCAATCAGTCTGTATTTTCACTGGAGCTCAGAATCTCCTTCCAATGGCACTCAGGGTGTTGGGCAAATTTAACTCCTTGAACTTATACTTACATCTTAGTACTTGACTATCTTGAGACTCGTTGAATTTGGTACTTGGCACATTTTGACACAAAACTTTTGTCCTGGTACTGATCATTTGTTTGGTACTTTGTGCAAAAGCCAGAACTTGTTGGTGTCAATTTCTTAGTTACTCATTACCCTTTCCAGCCAAAACAATGTGTTTGGTATCTGTCATTTTTGGCATTCCTTGTGCCTCCGGGAACCAATTAATGACAAGCACTGAGGTACCACTATACAGGACTGACATCCTTACCCTTGCCACAGGCAGTTGACAGCATAGTTGCTTGCTTATTAAGTGCCAACAGGAAACCATTCTTCTTCTTTGGGAGGGGCCCAGTCCCTCTCATAAGATCTTATACCACCAGATATAGGTACCTTAATTACCATTGCAAAATATCTTTACCTTTGTGATATAATGCAACCTAATTACAGGAATCACTTACCGAATTATTTACAGGTCTCAACCACACTTAAGGGGAAGGGAATATACAGAAATCTTTGTTTTGTTGTTGGGGTTTTATTGTGCAAGTACTAGGGATAGAACTCAGTGGTTCATATGTGCCAGGAAAGCACTCCACCACTAAACTACACCCTTAGCCTTAAGGGAGTACACATAAAATGCGTATCAGAAAGTGACAAGCCACTTTAGACTCCTGCTTACCACAACCCCAAAGGTTTGACAGCACCAACTTAATTACAAACTTATAAAAACTCACCATAAGACCATACTACCAGATAGGGCTCGCACATGCACACAATGAGACCATATTGGCAGATGTGGTCCCACACATGTACATACATACACACACACACACACACACACACACACACACACACACACACACAACAAAGAACCAGTAGCCAATGCCTAGTCAATACAAAAGTGTTTGTGAGCATGCTATCCTCCTAATGAAAACCAAAAGAGTTCAATTGCATTAATTTTGATAAAGATTAAATTGAGAAGTATTAGTATACCTTTTGTCTCTCTGGTCATTTTGAATTTCTTAAATACACTCATGTGATTCATTATTCAATGCAGCCATTTTTATACAAAATCCTCAAAATTCACAGGGCTTAGAGTAGTATGGACAAAAGGGTCTCACTTTACAGTATAAGTGTAAATATGACTAAATACGTGGGTGACTTCTACCCTGAAACCAAAAAAATTTGGTGAAAGAAATAAGACCTAAATAAATGGAGAGCTATATTCTAGTCATAGGACAGAAGACTCAATATCTTTAAGGTATCAATGTTCCCCAAAGTGATCCATAGCTATAATGCAACCTGAATCCAAATCCCAGCTGGTTCAGTTTTAGAAATTGGTAAGCTAATTCTAAAACTCATGTGGAAATGCAAACAACCTAAAACAACCAAAACAACTTTTAAAAAGAACAACTTGGAGAGATTTCAATTTGACTATAAAGGCATAATCAAGACTGTAGCATTGGCGAATGCCTGACTTCCTGGAGGTCACAGAAACAGGTGGTCTGCGATCAACAATAGTGCAACTCGAGCCTGGCTCTTGCATGCCCCAAACTGCCTGCAGACATGAAATCAGGAGGTCCATGGTCCACTGACATCGCCATTCACAGCTGAGCACCGAGAGAAACAGGTAAACCCCACTTACTTCCCAGGGACAATGCAGGCAACCATCGATCCTGCCAACATTACAGTTTGTGTCTCTACTCTCCATGCACTTGGCGTAGCTGGAAGACACTGATTCAGAAGGCCCACAAACTGCTAACACTGGGTTGATGCTTGGGCCCTCCCTGCATGTGCCCTGAACCACTTGAGGTATTAGATCAGGCAGTCCACAAACTGCTGACACTGCAGTTCACGTCTGGGTTTTGCACATGCCCTGACCTCCCAAAGGTCACAGAAACAGGCAGTCCATAATCACCACCAGTGCAGCCTGTGTCTGGCTCCTGTGTGTGCCCTGAGCTGCCTATAGACACTGAATCAGGTGGTCCACGAATTGCTGACCCAGTGGTTCATGTCTGAGCTCTACCTGCATTCTGAACTGCCTGGGGACACAGGACCAAGTGGTCCATGATCACGTCACCAGTACAGCCTGCTTCTGGGTCATACACATGCTCTGAGCTGCCTGGGGACACTTGAGCAGGGAGACTGTGATCTGCAGACATCACAGTTCACGTCTGGGGCTGGGGAGAACTAGGTACACTCTGCCAACCCCTGGAAGACCCCAGAGTGAGTAGGCCATGTCGGTGGCCACTGAGGTTCAAGTCAGACCACCAGGATAACAAGGGATGCTTGTGACCTTTGTTGAGCTGCCAGGGAAGAGGGATATGGGGAGCTCTGGCTCTGGCATCATACATGACAAGATGAAGGACTAAAATGCAATCTCAGAACTCCACCCCACCTAGAGCAAGTCCAGGAGACATTGACATAGAAGAACTTGCTATAGTCACACAACTGAAATTGCTGAAATGATTGCAATGGAAGTAAAGAAACAACTCCATCAGGCCACAGAAGACATCAGATCAGAAATAATGTCTCAGGTAAAAATATGAAATGACAATAATAATGAAAGAATTGCTCAGCACATTTAAAGAAG